>PVKE010026400.1:0-22342 GCA_004027555.1 Craseonycteris thonglongyai
CCCCTCCTCTCTTCTTGTCCCCTCTAGTTGCTTTTCCTCCTTTTCTTCCCTCCCCTCCCTTCCCCTTTCCTCTCCACTTGCATTTGCCGATCTCACTGGACCTTGGAGCTCTGAGTGACTGCTTCTCAAAGCTCAGCCTTCAGCCCTCACCTCTTTCTTGAGCTCCAAATGCAGCCCCACATTTATAGCTTCTTAATGGCCTCCTCCTTCCTCAGGTCTCCTGAGAACCCATCCCCTCCCCCATCCAGCCCTGCCAGCCCCATGATCCTGAATTACCCATCCAGCTCCACTCTCTGCCTAGTCAGCTAGACTTATGGCCTCATCTTCCCTTGGGCCACCCCCACCCCCACCCACCACCCCCTGCCTAACTCAAGTTTCAGGCTGAGCTCTCAGGTCACCTCTCAATGGCTCTAGAGGCTTCCCTCCCCTCCAGTGTCATTACCACTTGGCTAGGTCAGACATTGTCACCATTTGTTTCTATTACTCATGAGCCTCTGTTTTCCCATCTAAACTCACATAGTGCTGCCAAATTACTTTCATGAGCCAGAGCTCAAATTGAATTAATAAAAGCGAACTCTTGTATATCACTAAATGCCAAGCCTTGTGTTAAGGGCTTTACCCATTTGGTCCTCACAACCACTCTAGAAATCTGATACTTATTATCGTCCCCATTTTGCAGATGAGAAACTGAGGCTCAGAGAGCCATGATGACTTGTCCTAGATTATACAGCGAATAGGTGGCAGTGCTGGGATTTGAATCCAGGCAGTCTGTCTCCTAACCAGTACATCACACTTTCTCACGTGACACTCCTGCTCAAAGACATTCAGTGGCTCCCCACTGCCCACAAAATGCAGCACAAATTGCTCCAAGGGCCCCAAGAGCTAGTCTCAACTTACCTATTTGGCATGAGCTCCTCTTACCACTGTTTCTACGTCCAGTGCTTCAACCAAGCTGCTCTCCTTGCTGCCCACCATATCTCTCCTTGAGAGTTTCCACCTTTGGCTTTTGTTAACAGCAAGGATGCCCATCCCCCGTCACCACAACCAAGCCATGCTCACCTTTTGAGGCCTGTCCCAAATGTCAGTGCCTTCGTGAAGACCTGCCTTATTTTTCCTCCCAGGCAGGTAGGAGCGTCCCTCCCTCCTCTGAGCTAGCTGTCTCCCCTCCTGCCCCAGCCCCATGGTCCCAGACACTGCCTCCTCAATGTCATGGGGGCTTCTCTTCCTGCTTGGGCTCTGCCAATAGATTCTGGGATACAGGAGCTAGTCTGGCTCGTCTGTGTTTCTCTTCATGTAGCTGCCTGCTCTGTGCTGTCCACACACTGGAAGCCCAAGTAGCAAATGACCCATCAGAGCTTGCTTTAAGAAAGTTATCTTGTCTCATTAAGATGGCTGTTATGGGAAAGCTGGGATGGCTCAGTGGGTTAAGTGCTCACTTTGCAGCCCCCAGGACTGAGGATCAAATCCCAGCCCCAGCCCATGTGAACCCATATGCTGAACTGGGGAGTGCCCCCAGTTCAGTTCTCACCGGGGTGAGACCCCAGCCCAGTTCCTGCCCTGTGCAGCCCCGCCCACCTGTGGAATGAAACTATGTGGAAAAACCAATGATGTGCAACTATGGAGGCTGTTCTGGGCCCTCCCCTTTCTCTCTATCTCTGTCTCTGTATCTCTCTCTCTCTGTCAAAAACAATAAAAATAAATCTTAAAAATAAAAAAGGTGGCTGTTATAAAAAGAAAACAGAAAATAACAAGTGTTGGTGAGGATGTGGGGAAATTACAATTCTTGTGCATTGATGGTGGAAATGTAAAATGGAACAGCTGCTGTGGAAAATGATTCTCAAAAAATTAAAAATAGTATTACCATTTGATCCGATAATAATTCCATTTCTGGGTATATAACCATAAAAATCAAAAGCATGGACTCATATTTGTACACCCCTATTCATAGCAGCATTATTCACAATAGTCAAAAGGTAGAAGCAGCCCCAAAATCTGTTGCTGGATGAATGGATAAACAAAATGTGGTGTGTACATACCATGGAATATTATTCACCCCTGAAAAGGAAGGGAATTATGACACATGCTACAACATGAGCGAACATTGAAGAAATTATGCTAAATGAAATAAGCCAGATACAAAAGGAAAAATATTATATGATTCCACTTATATGAGGTACCTAGGGTAGTCAAATTCTTTTTTTTATTTTTAATTCATTTATTTTTATTTTTTTAACAGAGAGAGAGATACAGAGAGAGAACTGAACTAGAACTCCCCAGTTCAGCATATGGGTCCGCACGAGCCTGGGCTGGGATTCAATCCTCGGTCCCCGAGGCTGCAAAGCGAGCGCTTAACCCACTGAGCCATCCCGGCTTCCCCTAACCTCTTTTTTTTTTTAAGTTTTTATTTATTTATTTTATTAATTTTTTGACAGAGAGAGAGAGAGATACAGAGACAGAGACAGAGAGAGAGCTGAGCTGGGGGAACTCCCTAGTTCAGCATATGGGTCCGCACGGGCCAGAGCCAGGATTCGATCCTTGGTCCCTGGTGCTGCAAAGTGAGCGCTTAACCCACTGAGCCATCCCGTCCCCTAAATTCTTAAAGAAATAAAGTAGAATGATGGTTTCCCAGAGCTGGGGGAGGAGGGAATGGGGACTTATTGTTTAATGGGAGTAGTTTCAGTTTTTCAAGATTAAAAGAGTTTTATGGTTGGACGAGGGTGATGGTAGCACAACAATATGAGTTTTGTGTTTTTATTTTTATTGTTTTGACAGAGAGAAATAGAGACAGAGAGAAAGGGGAGGGCCCAGAGCAGTCTCCACAGTTGACAACATCAGTCTTCCATATAGTTTCACTCCACAGGCGAGCACAGGGCTGCGCAGGGCAGGAACTGGGCCGGGAGCCTCCCACATAGGCCCCGGCAAGAACTGAACTGGGGGCACACCCCAGTTCAGCATGTGGGTCCACCTGAGCCAGAGCCAGGATTTGATCCTCGGTCTCTGGGGCTGCAAAGTGAGCGCTTAACCCGCTGAGCCATCCCAGCTTCCTTAATAATATGAGTTCTTAATGGCGTTGAACCTTGTAGTAACTCAAAACTGGCTAAGATGGCAAATTTTATGTCACATCTATATTGCTGCAAGTTTAAAAAAGAGAGAAGGTTATCTTGACAGCAAATTGTATTAGAGTGGGGAAACTGAGGAAAGGAGACCAGTTACGGGGTGCTGTACACATCTCTGGGTTGTGTGGAGGGGCCAGGCCATACCTGTGATCAGGGATGGTGGTTCCAGACCGTAGAGCAGAGAGACAAGGATCTGAACCCAATCCCACCATTTCCTTGGCACCTTGGGGCACATTACTTAACCTCCCTGTACCTCACCGATGAAGTAGGTCATCCCAGTAAGAAGTGCTGAGCTTAGTGCCAGGCACACAGCTAGGGCTTGGCGAGTGGTAGCTGGTGGTGCTTCAGTAGATCCGAGGGCCACGATGCTCAAAGTGCAGACGGAAGACAAGCTGCAGCAGCACCTGGGAGCCCATTAGAAACGGACGTGCCCAAGTGCCGCCCCCAAATGACTATGAGCATCTCCAGCACTGGAGCCCAGGAGTCTGTGTTCTAACAAGTCTTCCAGGGGCTTCTTTTGCCCTAGTGACGTTGGAGAAGCCCTGGTTGGTAGCACAGATGTTATGGCAACCGGAACTGAAGAAAAAGGAAGAATCTAGGCTTAGCAACGGCTGGTTAAATTGGGCTAATCATCGGAGAACAGTACGGGGCAGAGCGAAGGCCACGGCCCCCACAGGAAAACTCGGTCCTTCGGTTCACACGTGGTTTTGTCATAACTCTTCATCAGCTGTGTGCCAGGCCCCTTCTGAGCGCAGTGAGGGGAGGCTGGATGGGGGGAGAAGTGTGCATCTGTGCACAAGCAGAGGGGCTTCTTGCCAAGCAGTCAAGTGAACCAATTGTCCCCACGGGAAGGAGTGGGACAGAGATAAGCTGTCCATTCCACCGTTATCTCAGAGAGTTAGAGCTGTGATACGGTTTCCCTGCACGGCTGGGAAGGACAGATGTAACAACCAGACAACAATGAACACTGGGTGGCCCTGGGAAGGTCGGCTCAGCGGGGTGATGTGCGTTGCCTTTTGGAGGAGCACGCCGTGCTCAAGAGCTCCCTGCTCAGGGGTGTGCACCTGGAAGAACGAGAAGGCCTGATCGTAAAGACATGGGGCTGACTCCTCCATATCTTCAGGAAGAATCTGTTACAGTTGCTCCATCTCCAGGGGCTGGAGATGCTGAGAAAGTCGGAGGGAGGTTACACGGGACCAGACACGGGACTCCAGACTCCACGGACCTTCCTTAAAGCAAGGGGGGCATGGAAAATGGGCCCAAGCGGGAGGCCGCCAGGCAGCTATGCAATACCAAAGGGCGTCTCCATGGAGACCAGACATCCTTCCCTTTGTGCTCACCTGAGAGGTGTTGGAGGTGGGGTGGGGTGCCCATGTATGGGCATGGCTTTTCCAGATGATTGTCAGTTCATGCAGTCGTTCTCTCTTCTTTCCCCAAGCTGTATTGACCCCCACGATGACTTCATTCTTCAGACTTTCTTTAAACAATGGAGATGCACTTTGTGAGTCCAACAGAACAATGGTCCCAGTAGGACCTGCAGCCAGAAGAGGGCCACCGATCCCAGGCTGCAGGCTTTGGAAGCTCCTCTCTGGCTTTCCCCAGCCACACGCCTCCCGTGAACAGGAGCAGCCCATCTGGCTGTGGCTGCATCTGTCAGAGCGTCTGCTCTTTATTCTGCCCTCGCTCTAGGCACCTGGACGCAGAAGCCCTAAGTATTTCTGGGCCTGTCCTCCCTGGGGAGGGCTGCCCTGCCCTTGTGCACAAACTTAGTCCTGAGGTCCTGGGGCCGTTTTCTGTGGAGGGGTGTGGACAGACCTCGGCTGTGCAGACTGGAATGTCCAGGTGCTCCGGGAGGCCCTCGGCGGTTGGCTGAGAACAGAGGGGCAGCTGGGGCTTTGTGTTCTGATGTGGAGTTCTGGGAGTCCGCCCTGGTCTTGCAGGCCTTTTGCGGGTATATTTGTTCATGCAGGAGGACAGGAGTATTTCATTGAGCAAATCTGTTAGCTGGACTTATCACTTTGTATGTTTAGGTGTGTGGTAAGCGGCTCCTTGTTAGTCCTCGTGTCTTCTGTCCTCCAAATGCTGTGGGCAGGCCTGCTGGCAACCTCCTCCCTGCTAGACTGATGGACTGAGCCATGATTTTCAACTGTTTTCTTCTCCTTAGAGTCTGAATTCTGGTGTCAGAACATCTTTTCTAGACCCTAAAATCCTGAGTGATGAACTGGGTAAGTGACAGTTAGCATGACTTTCTAGCTTCTTTTCCATCGTTCCCTTGTACAACACCCTTTGTTGGAGGGCTGGGAATATAGACTCATGTTCTGGTGTGTGTGTGCACATGTGCGTGTGAACAATCCTTCTCACCTCAGCCTAAAAACTGACAGCTATGTTTATATGCTGATGAGCCCTCTCTCAGGTGTTGGGGCCTCCAGAAATCTCTACAACTCCTGACAATTGTTATACTATCACCATCTCAACCACTGTCACCTGCCTTCCCCCACCTCCATTGTCCTACATTGCCACCACTACTACCATTGCCACCTCTGGGACCACCACCTCGCTTCTTCCAATACCTGCCTGCTGCTACCATCTTTGCCACCATTATTATAAATACCACCATCACCACCATCACCACCACCAGTGTCACCACCCCCTCCTTCTTACCCCCCTCCCATTACCACCACCTCCATTACCATTACCATCATGCAGTCATCCAGCCAAGAAACACAGGGAAGCCGGGATGGCTCAGTGGGTTGAATGCTCACTTTGCAGCCCCGGGGACTGAGGATCCAGCCAGTGCCACCCTGGCCCATGTGGACCCATATGCTGAGCTGGGGTATACTTCCCATGCGAGAAGCCCCCAGCCCAGTTCCTGCCCTGCATGGTCCCCATCTACCTGTGTGGAACGAAACTATCCAAAGCTGGTGATGTACAACTATAAAGACTGCTCTGGGTCCTCCCCCTTCGCTCTGTCTCAGTCATAAACAATAAAATAAATCTTAAAAAACAACAACAACACTTATTTGGTATCTACTTTGTGCCAGACACTCATCTAGGCACTTGGGATACAACACTGAGCAAAACAGATAATGCCCTTACAGAATGTACTTACATTTAATTTGGAGAGTAGGTTGGGACAGGATAAGCTAGGAACACAATAAACCACAAACATAATGCAGAATTAAATGAGCTGATATGTCAGGTTTGATAAATGGTATGGCAGAGAGGTAGAGCATGGTAAGGGGGTTTGGGGGAGGTGAGTGGGCAGGCAGCATTTGCATGCAGGGTGGTCAGGAGCAGCATCTGCGTAGACATGAAGGAGGTGGGGCAGTTAGCTGTGCTAGCTCGTGCCATTCACTGAAGGCTTACTATGTGGTACTTATATACCCACAACTTCATAAACAGGCCTCTGCAACAGGCTGAAATGGTAAGAACGAAGTTCCTTGTAAAGTGCTTTAACTCAGGCTCTAATCAGATTAACATTTCATGAGCTACACAGAAAAGTCTTGCTCAAGTTACCTTTGCAATGCTGCCCCCTTGTGCTGAGTAAAAGCAGTGCAGGGTCAACATGTTCCAAGGTGCTCCAGAATTCGAGAATTCCCTATCCACCCTCAAACAGCAACACAGTAAATGATCCAAGATATAGAAAAAAACATTGTGACACTAACGTGCTTTAAATCCCCAAATCTAACATGGTTAAGACCAATCTCAAAAAATCCCACAATTGGGAAACATATAAATAAAATCTTATCTTATAAATTATAGTAATTATTTTTATTTTTTTAAGGTTTATTTTTATTGTTTTTGACAGAGAGAGCGAGAGATACAGAGACAGAGAGAATGTGGAGGGCCCAGAACAGTCTCCATAGTTGCACATCATTGGTTTTTCCACATAGTTTCAGTCCATAGGTGGGAGCGGGGCTGCACAGGGCAGGGACTGGGCCAGGGTCTCACCCTGGTGAGAACTGAACTGGGGGCACTCCCTAGTTCAGCAGACGGGTCCACATGGGTTGGGGCCGGGATTCGATCCTTGGTCCCTAGGGCTGCAAAGTGAGCGCTTAACCCACTGAGCCATCCCGGCTTCCCCTTTCTATTTTTTTTTAGTAATTATTTTACATATTAAAGTATTTATATAAAATGTTTTACCCAAATAGAGTTTATACATTGGATGCAAGAAAAATTATTATCATGATCACATTAAGGAAAAAACTCAGAAAGGGCTGCATTGCTACTGAGAATTGGAGGAGTGGACACTTATTGAGCATTTACTGTGTCAGGCAGGGCTTTACATTCATTTTCAACTAAACTTCTTAGTATGTTAAGAGGAAAGTATTATCCCCATTTTATCAATGAGTTACCTGGGGCTCAATGATTATGAAGATCCGATAGATTGGTAGATGGCATTAAATTAAGATTTATCTACTCCCAAACCTAAAGTTCTAATGAATTAAATCTGTTGAATTCTTTCTTAACCAAATAGAAGGTATGCATTTTAAATCAAGAATCAACTTGCTACTTAATACTGTATAAAAAGGAACAGCTGGGTGCATCTTGAACAGGATAAAAAGCATCCATGTCAACCCAGACGTGAGTATCAGGCTTCACAGGAGAACCCTGGAAGCATCTTTGTTTAATTAAGGAGGAGACAAGTCATCCACCAGCATCATCTTATCTAATGTTCTTCTGGAGGCCAATGCAATTCGATAAGAGAATGATTTTAGGAATTTAAAAACGAGAAAATAGGAGATAAAATCATCAATAATTTGGAGATGGTATAACTAGACCCCGCCCCCTCAAATCAAATGAAAAAATATTATAGGTAGAGAGACAGTGAAGTGGCAGGTATAAAATTTACATATACAACAAAATAGCCTCCAATGAGCAACTATTCAGTAAATATAGTAGAAGCAGAGGCCCCGTTTACCACACATTGATAAAAGAGATGAAAGATACAGGCTGCTGTGTAATGTGAAAGGACTATATGAACAAGACTTCAAAATGCTTCTGGAAGGTACAGGGAGGATTGGACCAAATGGAAAGGAAGACCATGTTCTTAGATAGGAAAACTTGACATCATAAAAATATCACCAATTTAATTTATAAATTTAGGGTGATTGTAACAAAAATACCAATAGGAGTTTTCTGGGGGGTACAACTAAATTAATTAATTTTAAAGTTTATGTGAAAAAATAAACATGCAAGAATAGCTAGGAAACTACTGCTAGACATAATGAAGAAAAGGATAACTGTACCAAATACTGAAATATACTATAAAATTATAATTATTTAATCAGGTTAGTCAGGTCAATAGAATATATTTGAAAAGAAAAATCAAGGTAATAGACTCATACATATGGAAGCTGATCACATAATAAAGATGAGGTTTCACTCTCTAGAGAGCACACTTTTTTCTCAAATCCACATAGAACCCTTCCCAAAACTGATGATATATAAGGTTACAGAAGACATTTTTAACAGATTCTAAAGAATTCTTTTACAGACTACATTGTTCTGGTCACATGAAATAAAATTAGAAAATAACTCAGAGGTTAAAACAGAAAACATAATAGAAAATCTGAAATATTTAGACTTAAGCAGTAACACCAATTCTGCTTACCAAAAGCTGTGAGGTGAAACTGTAAATTGGTCTTTTGAAGTAAAATTTTTATTCTGATATAAACTTGTTAGAAAACAATAAAAAATAAAAACAAAAAGATCCCTTGCTAGAAATTTCAATAAAACCTGTGATAATTCATGGGCAAGAATAGAAAGCCCTCTGAAAGTGGTAAATTTTTTTTTTTAATATTTTTTTTTTTAAGTAATCTTTTTATTTTTATTTTGGTTTTTGACAGAGAGAGAGAGAGAGAGAGAGAGAGAGAGAGAGAGATACAGAGACAGAGAGAGAACTGAACTGGGGGAGCTCCCAGTTCAGCATATGGGTCCGCAAGGACCAGAGCGGGGATTCGATCCTCGGTCCCCGGCTCTGCAAAGTGAGCACTTAACCCACTGAGCCATCCCGGCTTCCCTGTAAATATTTTTTTTAATGAACATTTTAAAGATTGCATCAAAAATAATCACTGTTACTTTTGGCATATACTTTTACAGTGTACAATGTGTAAGACACACAGGTGAGTGTAAAATACACATACATCATATATGTATGTACCATTAACAAATCTGCCTTTAAAAAAAGATCATATTTTAAACACTCACAGCTGTTTAGGTGTCTTGCTCCTGGTTTATTCCTGAACCAGAAGCATATTTAATGCAAAACTGATGGCTGTGTATGACATAAGTAATAAACAAACTTTGGATATTCCCTTCTCATGTATGGTTTATGATATCTGGGCTGGACAAACGTGAAGATCAGTTGGCTATATGAAAAAAACCCAGAAATTATCCTGGCATACTTTTATCTAAGGCAGGGGAGTCCAACCTTTTGGCTTCCCTGGGCTACATTGAAAGAGGAATTGTCTTGGGTCACACATAAAGTGCGCTAACAATAGCTGATTAGCTAAAAAAAATAAAACATCATAAAAAACATCTCATAATGTTTTAAGAATTTGTGTTGGGTCACATTCAAAGCTGTGCTGGGCTGCAGGTTGGACATGCCTGAGCTAAGGAGTGCCTGGTTAATTGCAGCAGGGTATCAGTATCTCTATTAAGTAACAGCGATTATCTTTGATGCAATCTTTAAAATATTCACTTTAAAACTATTTTACATGTTTAGAGTGCTTTCCTTTCTTGCCCATTTTAATTTCAGATTTCCTTCTGGAAAACTCAATCCATTTCCTAATGGTACATGTAACTGGCTGCTATATTCAGCCTGCATCTGCAGTGCTTTGAATTTACTAAAGTACTTCTTTATAATGGTCCTCATTCGATGCCAATGCATACAAGGTAAAATTCAATTTGTGTGACAGCTGAGTTCAGCAGAAGCTGCATAAAAATGGAGTTTTTATCGGTTTTAATGCCTTTGCCCCATTATAATTTTAGATGCTTTGATTTCACTTTTGAAGCCTTTCAGTAAAAGGTAGAAATAGCCAATAACACTTTAGCTACAAAAATCTTTTTAAATGGCTAATGATCCATCAGAAGCTTTTCAATTACTTTAACTTCATTTTTAAGGGAATCTTTTTCTAATATCTGCATTTATAGCTCCTATTCACCAAGCCCCATTCATTAAACACTTCTACATACAAATAATTATCCACCTAGTTACAGCCACACAATTCTGGTATCAGCCAGACTGTTTCTTGTTGTCACAGTGAAGTGCTGGGGGGGTTGGGGGGGAGGAGGTGACAAGATGAGTTAAACCATTGTGAGTTCCTGTGCACCCGGGAGATGAGCAGAAAAAAAAACAAATTCCCTTTTTTTTGGTGGACATTTATTTTTCAGTTTATGTTTGACTATGAGTGTGAAGGAATATCAAGTCCTATTTTCTTTGCAATAATTATTTACATTCTGAGTGTGCTGGGGAAGGATAGACTGTTCTAGCAACAGTAACGGTGTCAGCGAAAAGACTGCAAATCAGGAATATTGTAGAGCAGATTCCTGCACTGGGGGAAAGATGAATCAGCCAACCTGAAATTGTGTGAGTTCAGGCAAGAGATGAGTGTCAGGGCTGGAGAGGTGGTGAGGAGCACCCAGGTCAGGGCCAGGCCTTGAAAAGGAGGCAGGGGTCAGAGTGGAACCCTGGTACCTTGTGGACAAGGCCTCCAAACACTTCAGATAACTACAGTAATACGAGTAGTATTACTGATCAAACATTTGAGTGCCCACTATGTCTAAGTGCTTTACATGTCCTGGGTTGCCCAGAAGTACCTCTGAGAGGCAGATTCACATGGAAGTGATGTATTAGGAAGCAAGTCCAAAGAAAGACTGCACAGGTGTGAGGAAATGGGACTGAGCAGGGAACAAGGTAGACACGAGTGCAGCATCAAGCGGGAGTATGTGTCCTCCTGTACCGTAACTGTCTGTTATTACTGAAGATCTATTAATACCATTGAGGGCTGTGAAGGTTAATAGTGTGTCAACTTGACTTGCCACATGAGGTGCCCAGATATTTTCCCAAACATTCTGGATGTGTTTGTGAGGGTGTTTCTGAATGAGCTTAACATTTAAATTGATAAACTAAATAAAACAGATTGCCCTCTCTAATGTGGGTGGGCCACATCCAATCAGTTGAAGACCTGAATAGAACACAAGGCTGATCCTCTTGCCTGGCTGCCTTTGAACTGAAGCATCATGTTTTAATCCTGCCTTGGGATTGGAACTATAGCATCAGCTCTGGGTCTCAGGCCTTTGGGCTCAGACTAGAGCCATACCATCAGCTCTCTTGCATCTCTAGCCTGTTGACTTGCCAATCTCTGTAGTCATTTGATTCAATTCCTTATAATCTATCTATCTATCTATCTATCTACCTACCTACCTATCATCTATCTATCTATCTATCTATCTATCTATCTTATCTGTCATCTATAATCTATCTATTCTCAATCATCTGTTCTGTTGGTTCTGTTTCTCTGGAAGACCTTGACTAATACAGGGGCAAACGGATTCTCCTGTTCTTCCAGGTTGCTGCATGTGGTCTGGGCAGGTTCCAGCAGCCTGGGCCAACCCAGGGACAATGAGAAGCAGGTGCTAGCTGTGGTGGGTGAAGGCACACCAGGGCAGGAGTGCAGAGCAAAGGAGAGACATCAAGAGAACATGTGGAGGTACAGGTCTGCCATGCTTGTCATAACTCATTTACCTTACACCACATTTATGACACCGGAGCTACACTTATCCCCACTCCACAGACGAGGAAGCTGAGGCACGAGGAAAGTAAACTAACACCAGTTTAGACTTGGTAAGCAGATACCGAGTCAGGACAGGTCGGGACTGGCATTCAGATCCAGGCAACTTGCCTCTGGAAGAAAGGAGTGAAATACCTTGTTAAGCTACAAATAAAGGGAGTAATAACCAGCCATCAACACTCTAGTGAGGTTCTGCTGATACCAGGGTGGGGCCGGAGGCAGCGAAAGAGGCAGGAAGGGGTAGCTGTGAGCAGACAGGAGAGAAATGCTTGGATGAGGGAGGGGCATGTAAAACCCTCTATCGAATTGGCCTGAGAGGTGGGTAGCGCGAGGCTGCAGAAGGATCGCCGTGGGGACGATTTCTGAGGACAAGGCCGCCTTGGTCCTGGCCCTCAAGCACCCCGCGTGGGCCGCAGCCCGCTCGCCTAGGCAGGAGCCCCAGGATGCGGCTGGCGGAGTGCCCGGCATGGCCGCGAGAGGGCGCGCCAGCCTCGGGTGCCCACTGGATCGCGTAATCCAAGGGAAACCGGGGCGACCCGACAGTCCCCTCCAGGCTGTCTCCGGAGAGGGGCGCCCCGGAAGGCGTCTCCTCGGGGCCTGCCAGCTCCGCCTCACGTTGGCCCCCCATCCCCCAGGAACTGCGCCGCCTCCACCCCTTTCACTATAACCCCCCCACCTCCACCCCCGGAGCCCCCATATCTCAGGGAGAAGTCTGAGTGCCAGGGCGAGGAACTTGCCTCCATGGGGACTGGAAGTGGAAATCGGGACAAAGAAACAAAATCTGAAGGCTTTTTTACATTTAAAACCTCAGCTGTGCTTCTGTTTGCTTTGGATTGAGTGAAATTTTCATTTTCTTTTTTTTAAGGGGGTGGTGGTGACGTAAAGACATTAAGCAAGGTGGTTCCCTCTGCTGGGAATATTGTCTCCCAACTACCGAAAGCAAGCCCCTCCGGAGGGCCACCTCCTCCAGGAAGCCCTCACCCGCAGGAGGACCCCGGCGCGCCAGCGCAGTCGTGTCGCCCCACCTGCCCACGGGGCTTTCATCGTCTCGGGCAATGCCCTGGGGATACGCCTGGCAGTGGCCAGGCCCTGCCTGCTGCCCCGACCCCGACCCCGAGCCCTGCTGAGAGGCCACCCTCACAAGCCCCTCTGCTCTCGCTGCTCGCCAAGACCCCCAGCTCACCACTTCCCGGTTGGGGATGGAGGTTGGAGTCTACTTGGAGCAGGGAAGGCCAGTCACTGAACTGGAATTCCTAGAGCGATTGGATCTCGCTGCAGATGGACGCCCTTGGCGGAGGGGGCTTTCAACAGATCGCTCCCTGTAGTGACGTGGGGGGAGTGAAAAGGTGAGGGCGAGTAATGCCCCTTCCAGGCGCTCTCCTGGCCCCCCAAATGAGTGTTTACAGAAGAGAAATAAGGTCAGATGGGGAAACTGAGCCACAGGACAGGAGCTTGCCCGAGCCAGGGTCACACAAGTATCAGACATAATTCAGATACAGATGAACTGATTGAACCAATAGGCAGCTATGTGATTTGGGGCAACTGGTTTACACTATGGAGGCTTCGTTTCTCCACATGTAAAACAGTGATGTTATGTAGTATGTGGTGTGAGGTGTGTGTGTGTGAGAGAGAGAGAGAGCCAGTGCAACCAGTAATACAAGTGTGCAGACCCGCCTGTGTCTGTGTTTCTGCCAATAAAACTCTGACCCAGCCAGTCACTTTAAGGACCTCATTTTCTAGACAGAAATGCGACAATTGTGTTGTGAGGGAGAAGTGAGAGGCACCTCACTTTCTGCTAGTGAGTGTAGAATTGGTGTAACTTTCCTAGTAAGCAAATGGGTGACATATAACATGAGCCTGGAAATGTCATACTTTTTGATCCATTAATTTCACTTTCAAGGATTTGTCCTAAAATAATTACCAGAATTTTGCACAAAGACGTGAGTATGGTGAAGCTTATAGCATTTTTCTCATAAAGAAAAACTGGAAAATATTAATGTCTAATGAGGAGATGATTGAATATGTATTATTACAAACTGCTTTTTTTTTTTAAGATTTATTTTTTTGTTTTTGACAGAGAGAGAGAGAGAGATACAGTCAGAGACAGAGAGAAGGGGGAGTGCCCAGAGCAGTCTCCATAGTTGCACATCATTGGTTTTTCCACATAGTTTCATTCCACAGGTGGGCAGGGCTGCTTAGGACAGGAACTGGGCCGGGGTCTCGCCCTGGTGAGAACTGAACTGGGGGAGCTCCCCAGTTCAGCATATGGGTCCACACGGGCTGGGGCTGGGATTCGGTCCTTGGGGCTGCAAAGTGAGTGCCTAACCCACTGAGCCATCCCAGCTTCCCCTAAACTGCTTTTATTTGATGATCTAATTGGCTTTATTAAGCAACGCATTAATTGGATATCATCCATTTTGCAGGTAGAAAGGTGCTCCTATTATTGTATTCTTATATAAAGTATATATAGTCATTACAAATAGTTTTAAGTAGAGTTTAATAATTTGGAAAAACACAATATATCAGTAGAAGAAAACAGTATATTGACCTGTAAGTCTTGTGTCCCCTTTTTTGCAATATATTATATATGAATATATATATTCATTCATTTCTGTAATATATATTACAGAAAATCCATCTTTTCTCCATTTATTTATGAAGCATTTTATGCATGGAAAAGGGCTGGAAAACTATTTATGTTTCTATATGAAAATATAAGCATGTAGACAAATGTGGAAGGTCCCATAGTGGGTTGTCTCAACATGGGTCACTTTGGAGGAGGCTGTATGTGACTAAAGTTGGGAGGCAGGAAAGGACAGGGAGAAAACAGAAAACAAAGAGAAAACAGACTGTTAGCAAATTCCACAAAACCATAAATAAACTATGACTCATTGTTCAGCCTGGGATGGGGTGGCTTGGTGTGCACTGTCCTCAGCGTTCTGCTCTGCTCGTTTTGAAGGACCCAGAGGCAGAAGAAATGGGGGAGGCATCTACAATCAAGGATCTTAGGAGACTTGTTTGGATCATAGATGTCCCCCCTTGACAGTCCGGTGAAACTTATGAAGCCTTTTCAGAATTTTATCTTAAAAAAATAAAATAGAATCCCAAAAGAAGCCAATCACTCTGAAATACAGTTATCAAAATACTTTAACAAAATCCAAATTGATGACATAATAATATACGTGCATTTTTATTAACACATTTAACAACCAGATCCAGTGGCCGGGTGTCTATGAGTTCTGAAGAGCCTGTGAATGTGCATGACTGAGGAATCTGCCGCCCCAACTATCACAGGACTTGAAACTACCTGTGGTTTCTCTTGGTGACAAAGTCATGGATTCTGCTGCTACTCCTGGGGCTTGTTGATAACATCCACAAATGGGATGCTCAATTTCAGTTGGAGAGTAGTGAAAACAAAAGAGTATAATTTTTCCATTCAAGTTCAGAGATCCCCTGAACTCTACCCACGGGCCCCAGATTCCACACGGTTAGCTTTGTGACCCCAAGGTTCCAACCACCCATCCTGGCTCCTCCAGGCCACCAGGAGTCTGCCTTTGCTTTCCAATCCACAGGAAACAGTGCAAATAGTTGTGTTCATGACCCCTAGATAAAGAAGAAATGAGACAATGTGGACTGGCCGTGCTATGTCTCGTGCCTTCCCCTGTGTGATCATAAAGAGCTGGACAAACCTCAAAATGCTGCCAAACACCTGAAGCTCTCAAACACATAGACCTGGATGTATACCTTTGTCCCAAACCCCAACTCCCTATTACTGTCCCCGTATCCAGAGTCAGATATTCCCCGAGAGCACCTTAGGTGCTACCTAGTTCAGGATTACTGGGATGGCATTTGTGGTTCCTCCCGTTCCCAGGCCATCATGACTGTGGAGCGGAGGTCCCCTTCCCACAGCGCCCACTGCCAACCCTCTGGGTTCTACTCATTGCCCTTTTTTGCTTCCACGTTCCAGAGGCCTGTTTTTCTCATATGCCTTTTAACTTGTGTCTGCTTTTTCCTAAAAGAATATGAGTTCTACTTACAATTTCATCCCACCCCCACCCCCTTCTGTGACTTAGTGATGCAAAGATTTTCAAAGGAACCAGCGATTCTCTGACACCTCGCTCACTAGACACAAAACATGTTTGACCTTGATCAGCATCGCCTGATGTATCTGTTACATGTTTACTGTGGGTTATACTTGTCTTTGATATGAAATGAATCTGTGCCTTTGAATGCCTTGAATTCTGTGTAGTTTGAAATTAATTTTGCTAGCCTTGCCCTTTTTTGTGTTTTCCTGATAAATCTTGGCTCTTCTTTTTTTTAACATTTATTTTTAACTTTTCAGTACAATTTTGTTTTAGGGTTGTCTCTTGAAAGCAGCATATAATTAGAGTTTCTATTTCAACCCAATAATTTGAGGGTCTCCTTAGAAATCCTTTCTATTGTTTTTTCTCTTGTTACATAAATCTAAGTTCCTTGTTGAAAAATACAGATCAGCAAAAAGAAGAAAATAAAAATCACCCGTTTTTCACTACTCAGAAGTTACTACTGTTTCCTGAGCCGGGTTTGCATCTTTCTCTTTGATTTGAACTCCCCTGTAACTTTCTGATACATTCATCGTCTGTCCGAATTACACAGCTTCATTTTCCTGCGTGCCCTGGAGAGGCCTCATAAACAGGATCTCTTGGCTCTGAGGTGGGGTAAGAAGGGCTTTGGAAAGCTTTTCTGATCTGTCTCTTCCTTCTGTGTGGCTCTCAGCATAAAACCAAGCCTCTGTCCTAGAAGAGCCCACAGTCCTCCATCCTCTTTGGACCATGAAGGCATTTATAGCAACTGCTCAGGAATTCCAACACACCTGTACCAACTCCTGACACCCTGGATGGTTCACTCTGGATGGTTCACACAGGCTTCCACCAAAAGAGAAGGACTTGAATTAAATGGTGCTTAGAAGTCCTTCAGACTGCTTATTTCATCGATGGTGTGCTTTCAGACTTGGTTTGCTTTGATTGTACAAAGATCCAACCAATAGATCGTCTACTCATTAATTAACAAGTTTATTGAACACTTGCCATGTGTTTGGTATTGAAGATGGTGAGCAAAAAAGACACGGTCCCTCTCTCCTTCCAGCAGCTTTCAACTTTTTACAGGATCCAGTACTCACCCAAATAAATAGATGGTTTGTATCACAGACCTCTTGAGGCCCACTCACGTCTTCTCTTCAGCAGCTATGGCTGCAGCGGCCAACGGCGCCCCTGCAGGATGACAGCGCCTTTTCTCAGCGGCACCGCGAATCCCCACCTTCTACCCCGGGCTTTCTCCGATGATGCGGTGAAGGAAGCTGTACACTCCCACCCTGGTCCGTGCGCCACCCTGAAGAGTGTGGAAGGTCACACCCACATAGAACAGCTCTTGACTAGTAGCGTCCAGGAGCTCACTTCTGTCCTGTAGGTGGGGGGACGCTTCTGAAGTGCATTCTACATGACTCCTCAGAGAGTCCCTAGCAGGACAAGCGCCAGTTGCCCACAGTATTGACAAGCTCACTCATACACCTTGGATAGACTTTCCCCTGTCATGTCTCCCTCTTTCCAGTCCACCACCCTGTCCCCCAAACCAAATACCTAAGCTCTCTGTTTTCTGGAGGACCACAGTCTAAGACTTCGTTACAAATAACATGTGTTTTTAAAGATAAGTAAGGGCTGTTAAAATAGCTTCTACAGGGGAAGCCGGGATGGCTCAGTGGGTTAAGCGCTCACTTTGCAGCCCCGGGGACCGAGCATCGAATCCCGGCCCCGGCCCGTGCGGACCCATATGCTGAACTGGGGAGTGCCCCCAGTTCAGTTCTCACCGGGGCGAGACCCCGGCCCAGTTCCTGCCCTGTGCAGCCCAGCGCCCACCTGTGGAATGAAACTATGTGGAAAAACCAAGGATGTGCAACTATGGAGACTGTCCCCTCCCCCTTCTCTCTGTCTCTGTCTCTGTCTCTGTATCTCTCTCTCTCTCTCTTTCTCTTTGTCAAAAACAATAAAAATAAATCTCTAAAAAGATAGCTTCTACAAGGGACTTGACCTAGACTGACCACCAGTGAAGCCTTCCTCAAGGAAATGATGCTAAAACCAAGATTTGATTAAATCAGAAGAAAGGTACTGTGGGCAAAACCTTGCTGGAGGCTCAGTGAGGAACTTCTCTCTCCACTTTGTTGCCTATTTCCTTGGGGTCACCTTTTCTAACTTCTTTCTTGTCACAGGAAAGATCACCAGGACTAAGTTAAGGTGAGTTCAATCTACAGTTAAATCTATGCATTTTAGAATTTCCATCTTCTTACATAATTTGGATCTCTGCCAAAGTGTGTAATTACTTGTCTCCTTGCATATGGCAAGTGTTGTTATTTTTAAATATGTGTCTGATAACTTTGTTATCTGAAAGCTCTTTGGGTCTGTTTCTGCAGTCTGTAGGGTTTTGTTGTTGTTTTGTTTTCATTTATGCTGTTGTGTCCTCTCATTTATATGGTTATTTTTTTTTAATTGACAGCTAGCCATTGTTCATGAGAAATTATAGAAATAATTTCTCAGAATGTCACCTTTATTCTGAGAATCCCAAAAGTCTCATCTCATTGCAGCATAAACTCAAATCCAAAATCTCATCTGAATTTTATTAGCTTAAGTTCCAAATTCTCACAATCTGAGGCTGAGGATTTCCAAAATCATCCTGGCTTCTTTTTGTTGAACAGTTTTCCCCTCAATTTATCTCTCGCCTCTTGTATTTTACTATAAGCAACAAGAAGAAACCAGGCAGCATTTGCAACATTTTGCTTGGGAATCTCTTTAGCTAAATATTCAAGTTCATCACTTACAAGTTATATTTTCAACATGACTACAGGAAAAAAATTTTGATAAGCATTTTGCCACTACATAACAAGGATTTTTCTTTCTCCCATTTCCAACAACACATTCCTCATTTCCTTTTCAGCCCTTGCCATCAGCATTTTTAAAGTCAAGATTTCTACTAACAACCTGCTCATAGTTTAAGATTTCTCTACCATATACTTCTACTCTTTCTCTCTTGAAAACTGGGTCTGTCTCCTATGAACAAGCCTATTCTAACCTGCTAGTTAATAACATCTTATGGAAGACAGACAAATTGCTTAACTGAGCTCATTATAGACTACCCAGCTCACAGCTAACCCACCAGCTGACTGTAGATGCATAAGTAGATCCAGCCAGGACTGGCCAAGCCCAGCCCAGACTAGAAGAACAACCCCAGTGACTCATTAAGTTGTGAAATAAATACTTATCACTCAACACCATTGAGGCTTTATGGTTGCTAAGTAGCATTATTGTTTAATCGATAACTGATAACATGGGATTTACATTTAGTTCCTGGGATTTGTATACTTTGGACTTACTCTTAGAAGAGAGAGCATTTAATTGCAAAAACAGCAACAATTCTTTCTTTCCCTCCCTTTCTCTCTCTCCTCTCCCTTTATCTTCTATCTTAGGCCACCTTTGGAGTCCTTAGGCCTGTGAGGTGTACTACTGTTCCCCATAATTACAGGAACACATATCAGTTCACCAAGTAGTTGCACTTAAGAATCCCCTATGAAGAGAGAAGGACCCCTATTCTTTCCCTTTGGGAGAAAGCTTATGTAATATTTACTTATAAGAAATCCTACACTCAGAAAAAGGAACCCTCACGCACTGTTGGAATTGCAAATTGGTGCAGCCATTATGGAAAACAGTATGGCTGTTCCTCAAAAAATTAAAAACAGAACTATTACATGACCCAGCAATTCCACTTCTGGGTATCTAACCAGAGAAATTAAAAATCCTAATTCAAAAAGACATGCACCCCTGTGTTCAGTGCAGCATGATTTATAATAGCCAAGATACGGAAGCAATGTAAATGTCCATCAACAGACAATTGGACAAATAAGATATGGTACATGTATATACAATGGAATGTTACTTAGTCATAATAACAAATGAAATCTTACCATTTGTAACAATATGGATGGGGGTTTTATGCTAAGTGAAATAAGTCAGACCGAGAAAGACAAGTGCCAGATTATTTCACTTATATGTAAAATCTAAAGAGGGGAAAAAAAGCAGAGTCACAGATAGAGAACAAACTTATGGTTGCTAGATGGGAGGAGGGTTGGTGGGCTGGGTGAAAAACATGAAGGAAATAAAAATGACAAATTGGTAGTTACAAAATAATCATGGGGATGTAAAGTACAGCATAAGGAACAGAGTCAACAATATTGTAATAACTATATATGGTGCCAGGTGGGTCCTAGATTTACCAGGGGATCACTTTGTAAATTACATAAATGTCTAACCAATACACTGTACACCTGAAACTAATATAACATAGCATTGAATTTTAATTATAATTGAAAAATAAAAATTAATTAGAAAAGAATACATAGACAAAAAGGAAAAGAGGAAAGGAATAGAAAAGGAAAGAAAAAAGAAATCCTCCACTCAAATCTTGGAGAAGAACCTGACAGAACCTTTTAAAACTCACATGTTAATCCGGCAAGTAATTTTGTAATGGAACTGTGATAGCTCTATTGAAACTTCCATTTTAATGCCAGATTACATTGAATTCAATTAATATCTGTCTCCTCCACAAGACTACTTCCAGGAGGCAGAAGCTCCCCTCGCTCCCAAGTCTAACATCAGCACCAAGGACAGTGCCCAGCACAAAGATGCTCCACAAATACAATACTTGTTTAATAAATCAATGTGAATGAACCTCTTTGACCTTATGTCGTGAATAAAAACATCTACATTGGCTATATCTCTCTTTTATAGAGCACACATTTGGTTGTTTTTCAACAACTCTTTTATCTCTTTTATGGAGTACCACACTAAAGATTCTCAATTGGCTTTCACACTAAAGGCATTGTTGCTTGATAGAGGTAAGTTTTACATAAGAGAAAATATCTTCCTGATAAAATGTCTCTGAAAATTCTTCAACCTCAAAACAAAGGAGCAAAACCAGAATGTAGTATTTTCCAGCCATTACCAACATCTGTACTTCATTATGCCTGCTTGTGTGTATGAAAGGTCAACTTTGGCTCCTCTCTTGTTAGAATACCCTTTGTGAGGCTGTCCAGAGGATCAGCAATGAAGTCCCTTTGGTTCTAATTTTAAGGCAGCCCAATTAAAATGCCTGACTCACCAGGCTGTGCATGGGGAGCGTTCACGCATGCATAAATTATGGAATGGGCTGTAAAGGCCCTGAATGTCCCCCAGGAAGCTGTTTTAGTATATTTCTAAATAAGAAATGAATCCAGATTCTTCATCTTTTCAATTATTGCCATTACTCATTATTATTCAAATTGCAGAGCATGATTCATGTCTAGAGATCAAGAGATCAGAAGGACTTTAAGGGCAAATTAAGAAAATGAGAGTGAGGAAAGGAAGGGAGAATGGTAAGAACCAAAAATTCAGAGTTCTTTCTTTCAATGGCTGTTTTTTATTTGCTGGTAGATTGAGAATCTAATTACATTAGTAAGCATTTCTTGTGAAGTAACAGACTAAATGATTCATTTTGACATAATTAAAGCCTCAAGTCCAAAGTATAATATTCTATGGAGGGTGTTTAAGATGTGAATAGGGGAGGAATGGGGTGGTTCAGGACAATAAAAAATCATCTTCAGTAGGCAGTTTCTGTTACAAAGGGACTGGGCTGAAAGATCATAAAAAGAAGTAAATAATACTTTTTGTATGTTATAGTTCATATTATCCAGAAAATATTTACTCTCCTTCTACCTCTAATTATGGGATGAACATAGCCCCCTACCCCTCAATGACAATGAGCTTGGCCCAATAACTTGCTTGGGCCAATGGGATGCTAGCTAATATGATGTAGACAGACCCTGAACTGTGCTTGGAGGTTTGGGCAGGCTTTGTTGTGCTTCTGCTATAGGCATGTAAATATATACCTGGCTCAGTCTCTTGTCCAAGGAAGATAAGCTGACCTAGACCTGACCTAGACCTATGACAGCTTGGAGCTGGGCCCAGTTGATCTCATCCTAAATCGTCTGAGCTACTGATGTGTGCGAATAAATAATGGCTGTTTTTTTTTTTATTTTTTTATTTTTTTTTTTCATTTATTGTTAAATTTGATGAGGTTACATTGGTTGGTAACAATTAGACAGTTTACAGATGTACAAGTCCACCTCACATCATTCATGCATCATATTATGTGCCCATCACTCAGTATCAGTTCCCCTTCCATCACCTTATATCTAGTGCCCACTCCCACCTCCCCCCACAACTGTCCCCCCGCTCCTCCCCCCATCCTGGTAACCACCAAACCATTGAGTGTGTCCATAATGCTGGTGCCCTCTCCCACCTTCCCTCCCTCTCTCCCTCCCCCCTCCTCCCCCTCCCTCCGGCAATCACCAAGCTATTGAGTGTGTCCATA
>PVKE010026401.1:0-22344 GCA_004027555.1 Craseonycteris thonglongyai
TCACAGTGCAAACATGTGGATTCTGGAACCAGACGATTCAGATTTAAATCCTGTCTCTTCCAATAATGGTGTATGAACCTGGGAAACATATACAACTTCTCCATGTCTCAGTTTTCTCATATGCAAAATGAGAATACTATCTACCTAATTTGGTTGTAAAGAAGTAAGCACCACAAATATGAGGGAGGAAATCAGCACATAAATATTAATATTGTTGTTTTAAAAAAAGGTAACTCTTTAGTTCCTGCTCAAAATATTGGGTTTGTTTTTGTTTGTTGGTTTTTTTTGTTTGGTTTTTGTTTTATACTTTTAAAGTAATATACAAGGAGGAACCCCCCCACAAAACAGAATTCTCTTCCAGAGGATGGGCCTCTTGGAGTACAAGCTTCCCCCACTGGGTGAGTGTCCTCGGACCCCATCGGCATCAGTGGACCAGCTGACATTGCTGTGAAAGGCTGTGTTCAGCTTCAGTGAATTTTTTTGGAGACTCTTCTAACTTGTTTGCCCATTTCATGATGGGTAATTTACATGCACACACAAATGTGCAGAATGACAACACACTTGCCCATGCCACACAGAGCGTTTAGGAGTTTTTGACCAGAAAATGGCGTGAACCATGCCCCAACCTCCCTATTCTTCCTATCTCTACCCAAGAAACTTTTTGTTTTGTTTCCCTGGATGAAAACGTCCTCAAAGGGAAACGTTTTGTCACTGTGGAAGAGGTAAAATAAAAAACAGCAGAAGCTCTAAAAGGCATCAAAATCAATGAGTTCAAAAACTGTTTTGAGCAGTGGGAAAGATGACTCAATAGATGTATTGCATCAAACAGAGTACTTTGATGGTGACTGAAGTTCAAACATGCAAGAATAAATACACAACTTGTTATAAATAAATTCTGGTTTTGGGGGTACCCCTCACACACCCACTGCAAAGCTGAGACATTTATTCCCCTGGCTTCTGCAAGCACTGATTGCTGAAAGTGGAGACTCTCTAGGAACCACTTGTGTCTATAATCATTTCACCCAATGTTCTCCCCTCCCTCTGGGTCAGCCCCTATCCAATGATGGTTAATATGGAGATATAAGGGCCTGGCCCCTTTGCCTTTATATGATATACTCTAGGGTCATCACGACTCCACTGTACCCAAGACCCTTGTTGGAACGGCATCCAAGTTCAACTGCATCCTCTACTTTATCTCCCAGAGCTACAGATCCCACGAGCCCTCCTCAGTCAAGCTCCTGCCACAGACCTATTCCGGTGTCTGTTTCCTGAGGAAGCTGACCTGCAGCCAGGGCTTCACAAAGGAAGTCTGCAGGTCTCTGCTGGGCAAAAATTTCCTACCTTCTGCAGACAGGCCTTGTCCTCTGCCTTCACATGAGGAGCAGCATTTGTGTTCTGTGATACACCAACTCAGTGTTTCTGGCAAGGACATTTTCTCAGGCCAATATAATTATGAAGATTGCTTCAGTCAGAGGCTGTCACTCAAGGGCTTCACTGTAAATGCAACACACAAATTAGTTCCATAACATTCTCTAAGAAATCCCTAAAATTTCATGTTGAAACAGATATTATAGTCTGCAACATAAGCAGTAATACCTTTACGAGACATGGATTTCACTCGTGAAATTCGAATCTCTTAAGAGTGGACAATAGTCTAAAAATTATTATCATAAAATTTCATTGACCACTTATCTCAGGAAAATGCTGCTTTCTTTAGGAGCACCGTGCATCTCTTTAGACTACTCCATTTTGTTTGCACAAGATTGAGAGGTTTTCATTCTAATAAATAAACAGAGATGACATCAAAGCAAGGTGTGTTCCATCACAGGGAGCTTTTTACAATTCCAACAAATACCAGAGTATCCTTTTAATAGGCACTGATATAGTCCATCTTTTTTCTCAATAGAAATAGAACATCATGAAAAGGGAAAAAATGTTCTATTAGACTATAACTTGTAACAGGCAAAAAAATTAAAAATAAAAAAAAAATAGCATCTCACTAACAAAAAAGCCTTTTGTTTTTGAAAAACCACTCTGGGCTGGTAGCACCCTATTGCAACTATAATATCTTAAGTGGACCTATATATTTTGGTCCTACATAAACCTCAACAAAGAATCTAAAAGCTGAAGCTCAGACTCAGACTGATAAATTATTATTGTAATCACAAGCAAATTTCCTAGAATCTGTAACTTTTCACTCAATAATTATTTTTTATTGATTTAACATCATTTCCATATTTAGATGTATCTTTTCTATTCCATATTTCTTTCACATTTTAGCACTGGTTCAAAAAACAGAAGTGATTTTAAACACAAATTTATACTCATTCACTCTCGCTTTCCTTAAAGCCGACTGTATTTTTTCAAATATGGCTACAATAATAGCTCCCAGCCCACTTGTTTTTTCTTACCATGTGATTTTGACATTCTTCTCATAAAGTTGCAGTGCCTACGTCACCCTTTCCTTGAATTTGTTGGACCTCATGACTGCTTTGTCCAAGAGTATGACAGAGGCGAGGCAACACAACTTTCAAGTCTGGATCACAAAATGCCATGCACTTCAGTGTTTGGCTCTTGAAACCCAGGAGCCGGGCTGGCAGGAAGCCGGAGCAAGCAGAGTCTAAGTATCCCTTCATCAGGGAAAAGCCTCATTGAAACCCCAAACCAGGGTGGGGTCTCCTTCATACACTTTCATCATAGTATGCATTTTTCCTACAGATCCATTAAAATCACTGTAACTAATTACTGGACTACATATTCACTTAAAGAGAGCTTTTCCCACCAGAATTTCATTCCAGAAGAAAACCAGCTGAGTCTTTCCTAATCCTGGCTCCTGTATGTCTACAATACCGTACTCAGCCTTGGATGCCTGTATCTGTGAGTCTGTCTTGAATCCTGAAGGATCCCTAGGAGAGGGTGGTGAAGGTCCTGAGGGTAGCACGTGTCTATCACTTATACTCTGGATGGGCCACTTGACCTCATCCTGGGCCCTGTAAAGAGGGATTTCAATAAAAGATGGCATACATTTAAAGAGTTGTCTAGAATAGCTGGACGGGGTTAATGCACAAGAGCTGGGCTTTGAGGCTTTAGTGTAGCCTTAAAGGATGGTGAAGAGTACTTGCTTATTGAGGGTCAGTGGGCACACAGGCCCCATGTAGAACAAAGTGAGATGATGTACGATCAGGCCACTCCTGCCCTGACCTGGCTGTGAGAAGCTGCCAAGCCCACCAGCCTTGGTATCAACATGAAGAGCATTGTGCCCCTGAAGCAGGGGCTTGATGGCTGCCTGGTAGCTTTTCTGTGTTTTCTCTGTGACACATGGTTCTCCACTAGTGGCACTATTTCCTGCCAGGGAACAACTGGCAATGTCCAGATATATTTTTATTTATCACAGATGGGGGTGTCAAGAGGGACGGGGAATGTTGTTACTGCGATCTGGTGGAGAGAGGCCAGGGATGTGGCTATACATCCCATAATGCTCAGGACAGTCTCTCTTCCCCTCCAAAACAATGACTCGTTCCATCCAAAGTGTCAGTGGTGCCAAGATCTATGACTAACTTGCATCTATGACTATGTCACTATAGTGGTTTTAAACAAGAAAGGAGGAATACGGAGGTGTTTCTGGGCAGATGAGACGATCCATCCTACAGACACATGCAAAACATTCAGTGGGAACTCCAGAGCTTTCTGAGAGGGATTCAGAGGGGAGACATACACTCTTGCCTAGAAAGAGGGTCCTTGAGCTAGAGAGCTGTGATCTGGGAAAATATGGGGTGCTTGCAATTATCTCCTGCATGTCCCGCTTTGTTCATATTTAAGCTTTGTTAGCATTTGATCTGTAGTACAATAGTCATGGTCCCTTTGTAAGCTTTTGAATCATCTGAAAGTACTGTACCTCATCCTTAAGGTGAAATATGTGACAAGGTATTGTCAGTTGTTGGCAGTTTTATTCCTTCTTTAATTCCATTGACACTTGTTGACTGTCGATTATGCGGCAGGCATTCTAGACATAATGGAGCCTTTACCATAACCATGTATGAAATAAGTAATGCTCACAGCAGGACAGAGCAATAAATTAAACTATATTGAGCTTCTTTTCATGTCTCTATTCCCAAATCTTGCTGGAAACATGAGCTAAAAACCATTACCTAACATCTGCTCTGTAACAATGATGCTTCCTCATGGGTATAGCAGGCAACTAAGTGTCATGAAATGAGTACCTCTCTACATTCCTTAAAGTAGCCCAGCTTTTCCAATGGCCGTATTACAAATTGCATTCCCTTAAAGAAAGTGCCATATTTCAACACATGAAGATTGATGTTGTCTCCTGAGTCCCAGGCAGTAGAGATGCAATTGCTTGCATGGCTTTCTGCTTTCCTACCAGTCTGCTTACAAATTACTAAAACGGAAAAGCCAGGCAATGGTGTGTTTTGAGAACAGCCTCAGTCATGTGTGTTTCAGGGCTGTCTGTGTTCTCTGGCTATGAGTTCTGGTTGAATGGGAGTGAGGCCGCTGTGGTCCAGCCCTCACAGAGCTCCCTTTAGAAGGCAGGGATCTCCTTATACTGGGAGAGTGTAGACACTCCCAGAAGACACGAGGTAGCCACCATCTCTGATTTTAAAGTTTACTGTTGCAAATATTCTCACTGAGGATTCAAAAGTCAGAATGAGGAACGTCTGTCTTCCTTCTCGATATTGCCATGTGCTCTGAAGAGGAATTTAAGGATGTCGTCCAAAACAAACTGTATCACCACCTTTTGCTTCAGTTGCTATGTGGAATGTTTGGAAATTATTCTATATATTTAGAAGTTCAGAGAATTCTTTACCTTCTATGGAGTGACCCAGCATTGGAAATCAATTTTGTGGCAACAATAGAATAATAAGAGTGAGAGTTGAGGTTATTTTCCACTATGGCAAAATAAGCATACTGGTGTTCTTATTGTTCTCTCCATGAATAGGAAGGTTCTAGAATCATCTCCAATAGTCTAAGAAATGAACATGCAGGTTTTTTTTATGATGAAACAGAACTCATCCTTCACATAGAGGCCAATGATTCTGACCTACCTGCCCTTGGTAACAGGGAACTGTCATTGATATACTTGGGATAGAGAACACATGCTTCAGAGCAAAGCCTCAAGTGAGAAGAGCACCCTGTTCCTTCCCAAAGGGGACAAGTGACTGGGGAGTCATATGTCACCAACCAATAGAGTTACTGTAACATAAACTGTATCAGCTCATCAGCATTGAGAAAGAAAAGAATATTCTTTCATATTAGCAAAGATTTCTGTCAGCCGATTAAAGTCCCAATCCAGTGGGAACATTACTTCAGGGAATAATATTCTTTGATTCATAAAAAGAAAACATATATTAAAAATAAAAGTTTATGATGGACCATGATCTTAGCATAATGTTCAAGGGAAAAAAATAATAATGAAATGTTAGTGAAACAGCGTAGCCCATCTGCAGAGCAGACGCTAAGCCAGCTCCGCTAAAGCTTTGATGTGGGGTGAAGCTGAACAGCTTCTGTCTTATCTACTAGATTTTCTACATGCTCCACAGAGGAGACTCTCTGGGGTGAGAATTGAAATTTTCCACCTAACCTCTTTCCTGAGAACCAAAGTAGGTAAGCCTCATTAGGAATACAAGGGAACATGTAATGCAGCAGTTGTGGTATTTGAAATCACTAACCCATGCTTAGGGTAGCATTTGGGGTAGATTTCTGAGCTCTTTTGCTTCCATTTATACTGTCAGCTCATTGCAGGAAAGTAAATGTAGTAGAACAAATGAAGTAAAAATGGCAAAGGACGAAAACTAAAGAAGCATATTCTGAAATGTTCTCAGAAACATCAGGAACTGTGCCAAATAATAAGCACAAACAAAATGTTAAGTTAAATGTAGCTAAAGCTGCCGAAACTTTCAATATTTATTTAAATGTCAAATTTTACCATTACTGTGACCGTTGTTGGAATGTCTTTGTTGCTACATTAGAAATGGCTAGTCTGTGAACTGAAAATTAATATGCAAGAGAAGAAAAGTATTTCAATGTTCATGTCCAGATGTGTCCATCCCAGCTCCCTTTGTGTGGATTCTCAGTAGGACATTATTACCTGGGCTGCAATTTGACTATAGCTCTGAGGTGCTCTGTCCCGATTCTCCTTTGAGGGTGGATGTACCCAATTCCCAATGGCTGAGGGCTTAGAGCTGCATCCCACACTAGGAATTGCCTCTGCCACAGAGAATGGCCTTGGCCAAGGTTACACCTCCTGAGAAAGGTGGTCCCACAGCCAGTGACCAGCTGCTATGGGGATGTAATGACTAAGCCCTCTTGCTTCAAGTTGGGAGAATTGGAAGGACCATCCCAGCTCAAGAACTCCCTTGGGGATCAGCTGAAACCTTGTTTTTGTTGGATTGAAGGTGCGCTTCTTGGTCTCAATCCTACCACCTCAGCTTCCTTACCAGTGTATTTCCCAAGAACATCCCTACAACAAACCCACTTCTACCTAAAACTCTTTGTCTCAGACTCTCTTTCCAAGGAACCTAATCTAAGCAAGTTGATGCCAGGAGTGGCCCCAGGAAGAAGACGCTAAATTAGGATTTGGGAGCTGGAGCACCTGCCAGCTAGCCAGCAGTTAGGACCCCACCACTGGGGAAGGTGGAGTATCAATAGTACCTGGCATGCTATAGCAGTGCAATTGTTCGGTTCACTGAAGGTATGATGGATATGATATCAGGGCAAGGGGAAGCAATAGCGAAGGCAGTGCATCTAGTGTTTGAAAGATATCAGAGGAAAGGCAACTATAAGGATGGAACTGGGTGGTTGTTGAGTGAGACTGATTCATAAAAAGAAGCAATGACCGACTAAGGGTGGCTAAATACCAATTCAAGGCAAAAGTGAAAGTACGCATAACACTGCAGGGTTTGGCTAACATACCACCAGGAACTTGGAGAGTGTGCTATGAATATGGTCTCCAAGACAATGCTAGATCAGGGGGAAAGGAAAAGAATACGAAATTGGATTAAGGACAGTTTATTAATATGGGAGCAGAACACTCTCTCAAAATACTGATTTATCACTCTGGCTAGGACCCTGGTCATTGATGCCTATTCACTACTAAGATGGCTTTTGGAAATTTAAGAGGAAACAATAGTTCACAGTAAGTGGCATGGAAATGCCAGAAACAATATCATAGCAGGGCGGATTAAGAATCATAAGACTCAGAAAGGTGGGCATGACACAATGGTTCTACAGCATAAAAACAACACTTTTCTGCACAAAGGCACACAGAACTTCCTGTTGCTGACACAATAGGAATGTACTGATGAGAAGGACCCCAGTGTCACTGAGAAGCTCAGTAGTGGCCAGTTCTGAGAGCGGGGCCAGGGTCAGCAACACAATTTGTAGGGCCCAGTGCAAACTGAAAATGTAGCATCTTTTATTTAAAAAGAATGTCAAGACTGCAACAGCAGCCTTATAGTGTGGACCCTTCTAAGTGTAAGGCTCTATGTAACTACACAGGATGTGTGTCTATAAAGCCAGTCATAAGTAGGGCTAATGGTAAAAGTTGTTACAGAACTGGGCTCCTTCGTGACAACAGTGATGATCGAGTTCTGAAACAACAGAGACAAAGTGGCAACACTTAACTGTCGAAGCAAGTGGGCATTACTACCACCATAAGAAGCAAGGTTGGAATCACAGCCAGGGACCCTTACTCTCACAGAACTATGGAGAAAGTCAATAGAAGAGAGTGTTCCTAGATACTGGATAGAAGGGCAGCAAATGAGCAGTTCTTAAATAATCAAGATCATGTCCCTTGCCCAATTTTCAGTCATGAGCCTGTTCTCAGAACCAGAATCCATTGACTACAGAAGAAACAAGTTTCCTTCAAAGAAAGATTCTGAAATGCCACAGTAAGTATATCCAGTAGTAAGTTCCCAAGTCCTTCTTACGGGGCTTAATGTTATTTCCTTAAGTAGCTAGGTGTTGAAGGAAAGGGAGTACCCACTTTTTTCAAGAATTGAGAAAAACTAAATTGGCACTGATGCCCAGGGACCCAAAGTATCACCATGACCTCCATGTTGGAGCACATAGAGACCAGGCATAAATGGAGTCCTAGCCTACTTCCACGTTACAGTTCACTCAATGGGTCCATAAACCTACCCAGTGGTCACTTCCATCAGATTCCGAATATATCATTGGCATAGACATATTTAACAGTTGAAAAAAAAATCCTCACACTGAATTGTGGAAAACTCTGAAATTGCTCTCTTCTTGACCAAGACAGTAAATCAAAATAAAAGCGCATGGGTTTGGGTGGTGAGACCACCTTCGTAGACTTGGAAAGCAGGGATGTGGTTGGTCTCCATGATTTCCCAATGTAATCACCAGGCAGGTTCCTCAAACACCAGAGGGATTATGGTGGCTGATAATGAACTGCCACCATATTAACCAGGTATTAGTCCAGTTGTGGCTGCTGAGCTAGATGGTGTCTTTGCTCTAACAGGTTCTCATAGCTACTAGCATAGGGTACGCCACCGTCAATCTGGCAATTTTGCATTTTTTTCTTCTCCTTATCATAAAGAAATTCTGAAGCATTTCACACTCAAAAAATAGTATACACCTGTTGTCTTACCCCAGGGCTGTATTAACTCCCCCACCCTTGTTACAATGTGGTCAGAAGGACATGGACTCTTTTTGCAGAACGTCACATTGGTCTACTCTATTAACGACATTATATTAATCAAACCATCTGAACAGTAAGTGGTACATACAGTGGAGGCCTTGGTAAGACATATGTGTACCAGAGCATGGGACATAAATCCTATGGCATCTCAGGAGCCACCACATCAGTGATGTTTCCAGGACTCTGGGGTTTGCCAGAACAACTCCTCCGAAGTTAAGGGCAAATTATTATATACTGAACCGCCTAACACAGAAGCATGTTGCCTAATAAGCCTTTTCAGGTTCCAGAGGCAATATATCTCCCCTCTTGGGAACTCTGTTTTGACCTATTTGGCAGATGATAAGGAAAGCTGGTAGCTTTGAGAGAAGCCAAGAATCGGTCCAGTATGTGATTCACACAGCCCTGTCTCTTAGGTCACACAGCTTGGCAGCCCCTGTGGTCCTAGAGAGGTATGTGTGATGGGAAAAGACACCATGTGGAGTTTATGGCAGTTCTGAATAAGAAAGTCACAACGTCGGCCCACAGGGTTCTTTTTTTTTTTAAGATTTATTTTATTGATTTTTCACAGAGAGAAACAGAGACAGAGAGAGACAGAGAGAAGGGGGAGGGCCCAGAGCAGTCTCCACAGTTGACATTAGTTTTTCCATATAGTTTCACTCCACAGGTGGGCACAGGGCTGCGCAGGGCAGGAACTGGGCCGGGAGCCTCCCACATAGGTCCCGGCAAGAACTGAACTGGGGGCACACCCCAGCTCAGCATGTGGGTCTGCATGGGCTGGGGCCGGGACTGGATCCTTGGTCCTCGGGGCTTCAAAGCGAGCGCTTTACCCACTGAGCCATCCCAGCTTTCCCCACAGGGTTCTAAGCAAGATTGTGCAGTCTTCTGTAGAGAACTATTCACCATTCAAAAATCTGCTTCTAGTGTGCTATTGGGCCCTAGGATTGTCTGACCATGGGACCCCAGGTCATCATATAGCTGGATCATCAAAAGCTGGGTAATCAAGAACATGCCAAAATATCAACTCCAAAATTAGAGACAAACTGTTGCATTTTTCATCCCACACTACAGAGAGGGATCACAGCGTCTAGGAGGCCTTTTCAGTTTCTGGAGGTAACACATTCCAAACCTAGTAATAGGGCTGCAGTGCATAGATTCAGGTGACATGGAGGCTGCAAAGTTTTGAACAGCGTCCAAAGGTCATCCACTTTTGGTGGTTCATGGCCTTACAAAGACCTATAATAGGCTAACCACTTTTTGCTCTGTCAGTTATGATAGCATCAGTAGAATGCATCAGTATTCTGTCATGGCCATCAAGTCAGAAGACGGGGCAGGTACAGCTGCAGTCCACTATAAAATGAAAATGGTAAATCCTGAGTCATATGCAAGCGAGGCCAGTGAACATACGTAAACTGCCTCATCTGATGACCTGTGTAATCCATGAGTGTTGCTCCATCACCTCGCCCTCAGCTCACACCTTTCACCACATGGAAGAGTTCCTTTGACCAACTCACAGGAGAGGAAAGGGGCTATGATTATTTCTTAGATGGGTCAACTCAGTCTGTATTATAGGTATGATCGCCTTCAATCCTCGTGGCTAGACTGAAAGTTTCATGAGGTCAGGAAGTTTGTCTGCTTTCTTCACTGTTTCATCACCAGGGCCCAGTACAGTGTCTCTAGGGCAGATATTCTTTTGACCAATATTTCTTGACCCCGTAATATCTGCCAGGTCCTGTGCTGTACAATAGAGATACAGAAATAAACAACCGAATTGACTGGATTATAGTAGAGTCAGGAACTATTTGTTGAACAATGAAAGAACAACCTTTTATCATTCAGGTTCTTACCAGCAATGAGAATACCATTCACAGGGCTAAAAATGCTTTTTCATGATATGGTCAGGGAACAGAAATCACGGGAAGCCTTCATCACCAGTCGGCCCAAAGGCACAAGAGGTGGGGATGAACTTAGAGAGTTTGATGTGTAACTATGATGCTGGGACCATCAACAGGAGCTGTAGTTGAGGGATGCAGCCATTGCATAAAACGTGAACACAGAAGGAAGAATGCCAGGGAGAGATACATCTCTCCTCCTTCACCCTCTGACCTCCACCAATATCTCCCTTTGGCAACAACTGGAAATCAGCTAACTGGCAAGGAAACTCTGGTAATGTGGTCTGCAGGGATCTACTCCCAGAGAATCAATCAGAGCAGAAAAGATGAAAGAGTAGATATGGCAGTGGGGGCAATGAGCAAATGGAGAAAACAGAATAAACACTTTGAAAGTGGTATACTTTTTCCCATTTGAACAGATAAGAAACTGAAGTTATCCATGATCACACTCACAAAATTGCAGAAACAGTATTCATACCCAGGGCAAGTGATTCCAAAGTCATTGCTTTTAATCAGTACCTTATTTTGACTCCAGGCATTCTGATTTCTAAAGAACTCGAATCTGCATAGGTAGCATAAATTATATTTTATATTCTCATGAGCATCTACAAATTAGAGAGTCAGTAAATGCAAGCTGGTAAAGTGACAAAACCATAATGACACACCTGGGAATTTGGTCACAGAAAGTCATGCAATGGCCAACTCATTTCAAAGGGGAGTATGCACCATAATTGGGTATTGCTGACCCATATAAAGGACAATCCTTGCCACACTGTCTCTCTTGATAAGCTTGGCATAAAATAAAAGTATTATATTCTCTACCCTTACTCTGTGCACCTGGGCTGTATACTCCTTGGCAGATATACACATATACGAAGACTTCCCAGCAGATATGCATCGTGGTGGTTTTCAGTGAACTCAGGTCCAGATACTTAACTTCCGCATGTACCCTCTCTACAATAAATTTGCCCAACAATGTTCCTGCAGGCTGTTATTTCTCCTTTACTATACCCCATATTGTAATCACTGCTCCCCGCTTTCCAAATAAAAGTATAGCTTCCACTCATCCTAAAACCTACCATAGTACCTTGCCCCAGAGAATACTACCCTCTCTAACACCAATTAAAAGAATACTTGAAGAACACATTGCTCTTGAGTGTCAGTCCTCTAAGTGCAAATTAAAAAATACTCATGGAAAATATTCAGCTAGTTAACTAGTTTTCTGAGCATCTAATGAATCAACCTAGAATTAGTCTTCCAAAATTGGATGATTTTCACCAGGTTGCATGTTTATTGTAACAAAAAGATTACAGTCAGGCTTTTCTGAAAAATAGTCTGATTTGGCTGAATAATTTGAGCATAAGAACTAGCTTTGTTAATCAGATGACATAGTGACAAACTGAATGAATTAAATCCATAGCTCCACAGTTCTGATGAAAATACATTAAAAGCTCATAGGCAATATACAATATGCTAATAGCTACAACTTTTATAACTAATTAGGACACATGGACTTAAAAATGTGGGGTACATACTTCTTAAAAAAATCTTTTAGAGGGATTACATGAGCAAAACAGTTGGAGGATAGTATTCTAGATCTCATAATAGAACAAATTTTAGATCTGAAACGGATATGGTTATTTGGTACAATTTTCTTTATAGAGAAGTAGACGCAGACAAATTAAATGACCTGTAACCAATCTGTGACAGAAATGGGATTAGAATCTGAGTTTCCTGATCTTTAAGAAACATTTCCATGCTGAGTTCTATGCTTCGCTCCTAGAATTCTGCGCTTTATGTCACCTCTGCTGAGCCATCAAGGAGCCCCTAATGCAAGAAAGAGAAGACAGTTAACTAAATGAGCAATTTTCTTCAGAACAGAAGTGACAGAGTAGGAAGTAACAGCTTGATTGCTTATCCTTAATGGACTTTAGCTGTGCCATCAATGGGCAGAAGGGATGAAATCCCAGGAGTCTGAAGGATTAGCATGAGTCATAAAAATATCTTGATGGGTCACAGGTATTTCACAGTCCCATGCCAGCCATCAAACTGGCAGATCAATTTCACCTGAGCCCGGAGAGCGATTACATTTGTCTTCTGAAATGTGTGCTCCTTGAGCTTACCCAGGTCCTCTTACTGCTGCCAGACTGCATGCCAACATCTGGTAGCTTCCCAATTTGTGTCCCTTTCAGATTTAATTAGCATAGTGCTCTAGGGGAGCCCCATTACACAGGTACAGTCGTAATTATTTCATCATGCTTTTACCTCATAGGCAATAAAATTATATCCCTCGCTGATCCAGTCATAACTTTCCCATGACATAGTTCATGGTCTCTGCTTTATTTCCTGGGTTTGAGTTCTTTGGGTTTGTTTTTTGCTGTTACAGAAAATTTCTGGTTTTCTGTGTAGTTTAATTGAAGACGTTTACCTGCTTTGGGCTCAGACAAATGAGAGCATATAAATTGCCTCTGGAAACAGGTAAGGAAAGGCATTCAAATTTGCAAGATTCCACTGACTTTCATGTGCAATGACTAATACCAACTAGTCACTAACATTTCACCTGCTAACTAGACTGAAATTGAAAACTGTAGGCGAATAACAAAGAATTGTCCATGTTAAATAGGCATACAATTACAATGGAACATTTCATAAACAAAGTACATAGGCCAAGAGGGCTTACAATAAAAATCACTGAAAGAAGTTCAGTGACCATTGATTTTTGAACAGATGGCATTAATTTATGAGCAATCAATACTTCCTAAATTGGAATTTTGCTGTCTCTGGGTATATACATAACACAGTCTATTAAGGCAAATGAAAAGTTCCCTTTGTTTTAGAGCTTAAAGCAGGAAATTGGAGATGAGGTTTTGGATTAGGGCCTTTATTTCACTCACTAGTATCATTTAGCTATGAAATAAAATCAAAGACAAGGCTCTATTTACACCAGAGATTCCAAATCTAAAGAGCCATCCTCTCCTTCTGTATATATTTATAAATATTGCCACTGCCCAGCCCCACCCCACTGCTTTACCATCCACTATTTCAGAAAAAGCAAAGTCATGTACTTTACAGATGGATTTCTTTTTTTTTTTTTTCTGCTTGGGAGATTAAGATACTCGAAAAATCTATAGACCCGAGTGAGAGCTCCAGATTTCATTCAGATGCCATCACTTATCATGTGTGCAATTTCTCTGAGCTTCAGTCACATCATCTACAAAGTAAAGATAAGAAAGTGGAAAGGATTAAATGGCAGAAGCACTACACAATGTAAGTCAGCTGATGGCATCTGCAAATGAACTCTCCTGGGTGAATGTTTCATTTGCTATCCTTCAGTATTCACCTGCTTTTCGTCACAGAAATGTTCCCAAGATTCTAGGACACCAGGCAGTTTTATGGACAGTATATCAGCATTGCTTCCATATCGTATTGCCTTGCCCTCTCTCCTCCTTCAAAATTCGTTACATTCTACAGCCAACAGCCTTCTGAGCCAGTCTGACACAAGCTTGTTGAACGATGTCAAACCTTCTTCCATTTTGAGACAAACTAAAAGGATCAAGGATGTTGCTCTCAAAACAAGGGAAGGAAGTGAGAGAAGATACCAGAGGGTCTAGCTGTCCTGAATGGCCTGATTGATTCAAAGTAAATCACTCCTGACAGAACATACTAAACATAATATCTTCCTTCTCAGGACTGATATTCAATAGAGAAACGTGTGAGCGCAAAAGTCCCTTAAAAGGATAAGTTTCAGCAAAATTCGGAAAGCCTTCAAAATGAGGGAGAAAACTGCCAGAAGAAACTAGGAGCAGGTTATGCTCAAATGCATCATCTATTCTGACAGGCAAATTTCACAAGAAGCCAAACCTTGACAATTCTCCTCCCCTGTTTTCTAAAAACTGCTTCCCTGGCAACCCCTTACTAAGATGAGGCAGTCACACTACACTGCAGGTGCCTGCACTGCAGTCATCTCCATCTCGGTGAGGCTAATTTATTCCGATGAATGGTGCAGGTGGAGCGCAAGGGGGTGGGCAGAGGATGGGAGCACATTTCCACCGTCCTCCAGGATGAGCGGCCAGGCTTTGGGGTAAGAGAGAACCTATTCCCTTTATACACAGCTCTAATCATTTATAAATTTTCCTTCCCTGAAATGCGATTAAAGGATACTGAATTATATTAATTGCTATTGATTTTTGTTTTCTTTGATAGTAAGTAGGAGAGCAAAACAATGCCAATGCACTATAGCAGGCATGTCCAGCCTGCAGCCCAGCTTTGAAGGAGGCCCAACACAAATTCTTAAAACATTACCAGATCTTTTGGCAACCTTGTTTAGTTTATTAGTTAATGTTAGTATTGTGTATTTTATGAGTGGCCCAAGGCAATTTTTCTTCCAATGTGGCCCAGGGAAGCCAAAAGGCTGGACATTACTGCACTACAAGATGTTGATACATTTTATACACATCATAGAAGGGCTAGCAACATAAGCTGGCAACATATCGCACAGAGTAACTTTTATGTATTTTCCAGATGAATAATTTTTTTAGTAATTTTTTTTTGTTAAATTTATTGGGATGACATTGAATGATATCCATTACATTGTTTCCAGGTGTACAATTCTACATTACATTGTCTATACATCGCATTACGTGCTCACCACCCAGAGTCAGCTCACTTTCCATCACCAGTGTTTGATTCCCCCTCTCTACTCCCCCCCCACCCATCTCTCCCACCCACCTCCCCCCTTTCCCTCAGGTAACCACTAAACTATTGACTATTGACTGTGTGCATGAGTCTTTGTTTCTTTGTTCCTTCAGTTTTATATTTCACCTATAAGCGAGGTCATATGTTTCTTGATTCTTTCAGTCTGACTTACTTTGCTTAATAAGATGTTTTCAAGGTCCATCCATGTTGTTACAAATTGCTATATTTCATCTTTTCTTATTGCTGAGTAGTATTTCATGTGTAAATGTACCACAACTTTTTTATCCAGTCATCTATCAGAGGACACTTTGGTTGATTCCACGACTTGGCCACCGTGAATATGTTCTTTTTTTAAATTTACTTTTAATTATAGTTGTCATATAATATTATATTAGCTTCTGATGTATGAGAAAGTGTTGTACAGTAGACTCTCAGTTAACTGGCACCCATGGAGATTGTTACACGCTGAATAAATGTAAGAAAACTTTCAAATCGGTACCCATGCCAGATAAATGTAGTATTATTTCTCCTACTTTTTTTTATGCCAGTTGCTTGAGTTCTGGTTAATGGAGAGTTTACTATATATTTAAATTGTGATAGTAGAAAGGAATAAAGAGGAAGGTTAAAAATAAATAAGCAAAAACTACATTATAAGCATTACTGAGATGATTGTATAAGATGTGAAGTGCATACGCACACAAAGTGTAGAAAATATTAAGACTACCATAGAAAAGGAACTCTATCTTTACAACTTACAATGTTAGCAGATGAAGAGATAGATTGCTGAGATATTTTAAAAAATATTTACTTACTATGGCTACCCATGATCAAAAACAGTTAATGGGACAGGAAGTTCACCTTTACACATGGCCAAAGGACTACTGGCAGACACTAATTCCATTTTCCTGTACATTTATAGCAATAAGAGAAGATATACAAGCCTCTCCACTTGCCTATGTGTTTCTATTTTAAGCTCTTACCCACCTCCACTGCCTTGACCCATAGGTGATTTGGAAGTTGAACTAGAATATCCCACAGAAATGTTGCAGTCCTTGAACTTTTTTAACAGCTTGCTATTTCTCTCATACGGTAACTCCTTTCTTAAAAGGTCAAATGCTTGACTGAGGTGTTTTCCTGAAAAATTAAAATAAGTTATATCTTTCAATCCAAATCTTCTCCCCATTTGGCTCCTGTACTCAATAAACATTCATTTACCAGACCAAAATGATGACACAGGAGGCTCCTGAATTTCCCTTTTCCCAGAGACACACGGAATATACAGCTACACACGGAGCAACTCCCACAAAGAGACGTTCAGAAACTTGCTAAGTGACTCCTACACATGGGGCAACGGAGAAAATAACCACATTGAAACGGGAGGAAAGGCTGAGTGAAATACATTCTCATCAGCATGTACTCCCCCTTTACCCCCAACTCAGCACAGGACACACAATTGAAAGGGAGCCCAAAGTCCAGCTTCTCCCTGAGGAGAAAGGGGTTGGAACCCTTCATCTAACTCTCTGTTTTTTAAGACTTCCACTGGAGTGATGGTTCCTAAATCACTTTGCTCTAATGGCCAGTGGGGATTTTATTCACAAGTCCCAGAACAATAGCAAACAGAGAAGTATTTCTTAACATGGGCACATGAGAAGCTATCACAGCGACCTCCTCAGGGCCCAGAGCAGAGGGAATAGGCAAAAAAAGCACGTCTTGCAGTCTTTCCCTGAATGGGGTTTCAATGCATACTTGATAAGCTGTTGCCTCACAGTCTGGCTTCTAATGAGCACACATCTACGTAATCGCTCCCCAGAGCCTGTGTGAGCTGGTGGGCACTTCGCCTCTGCATTCTCACCCAGAATAAAACCATGTCTCCAGTATCTCCCTGGAAGGAGCTGGTCCACATATCTAATACTTCAAGTTTTATAGCAGCCACCTGAGGGACTGGCTGCACAAGGACCGAGATCCGGTGACTAACAGGGCTCGTAGTCACAAGTCCCACAGGACTGTAGCAAACAAAGAAGCCATTCTGAACAGGTGCATGAGCACACACCCTGCCGTCCCCTGAGCTAGCCACCCAGGCTCAGTGCAGAGGGAGCAGACAAAAGTGCTCACTTTCTCCCTGGAAGCAGACCAACTAGGTACTGTCCTTTCCCAGCTGCTGCCCAAGGGTCCAGCTTCTAATCAGGCTGCATCCTCAGGGAAATGAAAATAAAAACCATCATAAGACAGCACCTCACACCTGCAAAGATTTCTGTCTTCAAAAAAGACAACCGTTAACAAGTGTTGGCAAGGATGTGGAGAAAAGGGAAGCCTTGTGCACTGTTGGTGGGATGGCAAATTGGTGCAGACACTGTGCAAAACAGTATGGAGGCTCCTCAAAAAATTAAAAATAGAACTACCCTATGATCCAACAATTCCATTTCAGAGTATACATCCAAAGGAAACAAAATCACCACCTCAAAGAGATAGCTACACTCCATGTTCATTGCAGCATTATTCACAGTAGTCAAGATGTAGAAACAACTTATTGTTTCCTTGCACAGATGACTGGATAAAGAAAAAAAAAATATATATATATATACACACACACACGTATATACATATATGCATACTGTATTTTCCAGCATATAAGACGACCAGGCGTATAAGACGACCCCCTAATTTTACAGTTAAAACATAGGTTTAGGCCTTCTGAGGCTGTAGTCTTATACAGCGAATATAGGCCTAAACCTATGTTTTAACTGTAAAATTAGAGGGTCGTCTTATACGCCCGGTCGTCTTATATGCCGGAAAATACGGTATATGCATATATATTATATATATGCTGTCCGGAAAAATCCAGCCATAAACGCCTCTATTTTTTATATTACATGGCTGGATACTCTCTAGAAAGCCTGTGTGTGTGTAATTCCACTGTGTATATGTATACACACACACAATATACACAGACACACAGTGCAGTCTTATTTTGAGCAGCAGTATGGCATCATCAACTGCCTTGGGATGACTGATCTGGCAGCCTTGGCTTAAACAGGTTTGTGTAGCGAGGAAGGAACCAACTGAAACTATATAAATAGTGACCAAGGGCCAAACTAAGCCAGTGAGAATGGAACTGGAAAGAGGGGCAAGACGTGAGAGCTAGGAAAGCAGAAATGTCCGGAATTGGCATCTACTGGAGCAAAAGCAAAGTTAACAGGAGCTCATGAGTTTTGAAGCCCATGGGATTAGAAACACAGTCTCTGCTAGAAGACTGAGAAATGCCACTGCACTGTGACTCCGTCAGGAAGACATGGGCATGAATTAGTGGAGCTGGTGACAACCACGGCCAGACAACGGTGATGGTTGCCTGTGGAGAGAGAGTTACGAGGCCACTGAGAGCAGAAACAGCAGGTTTTCACACATAAATACACACACACATACACACAGAGCCATGGTCAGGTGGAGACAGGTATTGGCATGACTGAGTCACAATTTGGCTTCCAGAAGAGACAGTGGGGCTTTCCTGCTGGGGGTTGGTCCAAAGGTGTCAAGGGGATCCCAGAGAAGGACTGACAGGCTGGGCTCCCCACTGCCTGGTGGAAATCTATATTGAGACAACCCTTTGGAAAGCATTTTGGTGAAATGTCCTTTAAAAACTTCATACAGTGAGGCCATGATATTTCACTTCTAGGAGAACAACCTAAGTAAATAACCCCCAAATGGCAAAGCTTCTTATAGATATTCATCACTTCTTATAGATATTGATGAAATAAAACAAGTAAATTTTTTATGCATGGTTGGGGACATGATTACTTGGCTGTAAACATTTATCAATTTTCTTCAAGTAATTACCTTAGGATCTGTGAATTTTACTATAAATTTTATCTCAAAAAAATTTATATATATATATATATATAATTTATCTATAAATATTAAATATATATATATACATATATGATATATATATATATGTGTGTGTGTGTGTGTGTGTGTGTGTGTGTGTGTGTGTATACACATATATTCCTTCTTAAAAGTAAAAGAGCCAAATATTAAATTAACCCAAATGGCCCAAACACAGAGAAATATTACTTTTGGAAGATCCCTTTTTTTTATCATATGATATTATCATAATCATAAGTGTTTCTAATTGTACAGACAACTGTGTTAAGATGTAAATTGAATAAATGCAAAATGCTATAGAGAATATAATCACAACATTGTTAAAATATGCTAAGAAAAAAAGCTTAAAGTTAATACGTCATTTTTCTTTTATTTTTGGTATTTTCTACATTATTTGGTGACCCTTAATACAGTAAGAAAAAAAATTTATTTTTTTAAATAGTGAGCAAGGTGGTACTCCCAGTCACCCTCTGTTCCCTCTCAACTCAGCTCTTGACCAAATAGCTGGCCTGAATGACATCATGCCTAATTAATAGTAAGAATTAATCATAAATGATCTCAGATGAAGTCTGTACAAATATAATCCCATACCCCTCAGCCCCACTATAAAAGGAAATAAACTAGCAAATTCATAATAACATTGGAAACAAGGTTTACCAGCAGACCAGGAAAATGTGGGATTTCTAGAAGTGATAGAGCAATGGCAAATAGTTTGGCAGCACATCCAGAAAGAAATGAAGAACCCCTCTCAGTAGACAGATAAAATATCCACCCCTCTCCATTGCCAAATAAAATATCCCCAACGGTGCCCTCTCTCAGCAGAACTGCAGGATTAGGCCACGTTCAGAGGCAGTGGACACAGGGAAGAGCGCCACAGTGTTTTAGGTAATTAACTGAAGAGTGGCACAGACAAGAGAACAAAACCCTATTTCTCCACCTTCTGTATTTGTCCCCACATTAGACTTGTAAGTACCCACTCCTAAGAACTCTGACACATGAGACCACATGAGTGGCTATTGAGCAAAAGGAGAGAGAGAGTTTCTGTCTGCCAGGAGATACCAGTAGGCTCATTCTCAGAATCATAGCCTCCTTCACACCTTCCTAGCCACACTTTGGTCCTTTCCTCCTGTACACTCATCAGAGGTCGTTAGAGTTTGTATCAACTGCCAGACAGACAGGGATCCTCATTTGGGCTGAGAAAATACACAAAGCAATGAACTGTTCAGTCTAGAACTTCAACCACAAATAAGAGCAAACAAGAAACACTGAGTAAAAATTTAACACCACAAAATACGCTCATCATTTAAGGACGTTAATAAATATTAATTTTTTTATTTTTATTTTATTTTTTCGGTTTCTGAACTCAATCCATGACTGAAAAAAGGTTTTTATTGAAAAAAAAAAACAAAAACTTTAAAATATTAGAAGAAAATTTTAGGTATAAATTCTAGAAAGAAAAGGATAAAACTATTATTATTATCAAGCAACATGAGAGTCCATCTAGAACCCCCAAGAGATTCTACTAATAAACTTTTAAAACAGAGAATTTAGTTAGGTGGATACAAGAGCAATGTGTGAGAATTAATAGTAGCTTTTTTTTATACCTGAAATAACAAATTATAACATCTTTAAAGATTCCATTATAATAATAAAGTGCTAACATATTCATGATTAAATCCAACAAGAGATACACAATATATTTATGGAGAATGGTTTCAATTCTATTGAAGAAAGTAAAAGAAGCACAAAATTTATAGAAAGGTAATCCATATTTCTGGATGAGAAGACTCATTATTAAAGATATCAGATCTCTCCAAATTTATATATAAATTTGATACAATTCCCAATTAAAATTCTGAAAGGATATCTTATGAAATTAAATTAAACAGCCAGTACAATTTGGAAAAGAAGAAGAATGAGGATGGACTTGCCTGACCAATCTAAATTTGAACAGTATAGCATTGGTCCAAGAAGAGAAACATAAGAGAAGATCAATATAAAAAGATAAAGCATGTGCTATTTCAGGAGAGAGAAGACAAAGAATTCAATAAATGGTGTTGAAATAACAGGCTAACTATTTACAGACAGATTAATATCTAAGTTCAATAAAGCATTAAGAATGATATAAATATTAGAAAAATATAAGTGAACTTTATGCCTTTATCTTAAAATGGAGAATATAATACTCTTATAAGCACAGTCAACAAAAACCATAAAGTTAAAAAGTTTAGTTATATAAAAATTCAAATATTTTTACTAATGTAAAGATTATAAATAAAATTTAAAGATGAGGTATTGACTGGGAGAAAATATTTCTAATATATATAATAGATAAGTATTAATAACCAATTATTAATAACCAAAATAAAGAGCCCTTAGAAATCAATAAAAACTGAAAAAATGCCTACTACCAATAGACAAAGGAATCTACAGAAAAAATGTGGGTCAAACAAGTATTAAAAATATGCTAAAATTCCATTGCAATTTAAAATATGCAATTTTTTTTAAATAAAGAGTTAAAAATGTTAATTTATAAGCAAAAATGGAAAAGCACATAATATTCTATTTTGACAAGGGTATATTTAGGGAAATAGACTGTCATTAGTGAAAAAGTAAATTGGCACAGATTTTTTGAAGTATAATTTTTCAGTACTTATCAAAATTTTACTTGTCGATTTAGTTATACTTACTTCTAGGTCCACTTCTAGGATTATATGTGATGTATAAAAACACTCACTGTATCTACATAAAAGACTCTTCATTGCAGCATTTCAGGGTAAATGCCTGCCCAAGAGTAGTATGTAGTTAAATAAACAGAACTGCCATAGTATATAATACTATGAAAGTTGTTTTTCTAATAGAAAAATAGGTACTAACATATAAAGATTACCAAGATATATTAGTAAAAATCAGAAAAGTCATATGTCCAAGCAACACAGGAAAAAGTTAAAAAGTAGACTTATCAAAGCATTAAACAGTAGTTAACTTCTTAGGGAGGTGGTAAAGGATTAAAAGGAAGTAAAGAGCGATTTTCATATTTACTATCTATATTTTCTTATTGTTTGATTCTTATTCAGCATATGTGGAAACCAGCAGAAACGATACACTCAAAGAGCTTTTACAGTGATGACAAGTATTTACTTAACCAGGGTTAAAAATGTGTGTGTGTGTGTGTGTGTGTGTGTGTGTGTGTGTGTGTGT
>PVKE010026402.1:0-22328 GCA_004027555.1 Craseonycteris thonglongyai
AGGCTGTGGACAAAAAGGAACCCTCATACACTGCTGGTGGGAATGTAAACTGGTACAGCCACTATGGAAGGCTGTATGGAGATTCCTCAAAAAATTACGAATGGAATTACCATATGACCCAGCCATCCCTCTACTGGGCATCTACCCAAAAAACCTGAAAACCTTAATCTTTAAAGATGTTTGTACCTGCATGTTCATCAACCTTTTTTTATGAAGTGTGTTTCTACTCCTTCCTATCTGTTTTTTTCTGCATTTTAGTCATATTCCATGGTAACTCACAAAATTATAAAACACCACCATGTGGCATGCTCATGATGGCTTATTAAATGTTCTTTTCAACACTACAGTATCGCATATTCCTCCACAATGAATTTTAAAATGTATTTTCACTTGGCTCTGAGTGATAATATAGATGTTTCTAGCATAATTAAGGTATTTGGAAATAAAATACAGCACACTGCTATTAAATTAAATAAAAATTAAATATTATAATTAAAAACAAATAATTTCACACCACTCAGTGTAATAATGTTAATGAAATATTAATTAGGCATTTAAATTAACATTAAATATTAAAAAGTAATAAATAACTATATTGTGTATATTTTAATTTAATCCTCTCAAGAATTCTGTAATATTTTAGACAATGAGAATAATGTAGATTTAGAGAAATTAAACTAACTTGTTCACAGTCAGATAGATTGGGGTATAGCCAAATATTTATCCCTGAGTTATCTCAGTCAATCACCTATGTGAAATTATTTTAATCTATTTGTAATAATCTGTAGAAGAAGGCAGAGGGTGCTTGCATATATTTAACTAAGAAGTAATAGGGTATAATCAAATTGGACAGAAAAAAATAAAGAAACAAAAACAGTTTACCTATTTTAACTTAAGATTTGCAGTTTCTCATTAAAATTCTTGAATTACCCACAAATACGATTCATACTCGTGGTTCTATCCAATGATATGTTTTGAAATAATATTTGAAGGAGAATGAAGTGTCAAGGTAAAATAAAGTGTAGGCTGATAAAATCACCGCAAAAATTATTTCAAGAATAACAAAGGTGTTTCATTAAGCAAAAAAGATGCTTTTTCATAAGCCAACAGAATTTGTATATGTAACTGTTACCCGCTAACTGGGTAATTACTTAGATAAATATGAACAAAGTAATATTGGTTGCATATTTTCTTTTAATTGTGCAGCTTTGAACTTTCTTTTGAAGAAAATTTTGTAGTCAGACATGAATAGACTTCCAAAATTCAGATCAGAAAGTGTCTGCAAAACGCTGGTGATTATTTTTTGAGAATGTGTCAACAGTTTATGAAAAGTTGTGAAGAAATTATTGGTAGCTCCATGTATCCCCTTTATTTTTTTGTATACGACAACAGTCTGAATAAGATTTTCAAATCTACATATAAACCACCAATTGTTTAGAACCAACTGAACAGGTTCTAAAACCCTAAATAACAGCTTTGATTTCTAAATGTAGCGCATTTACAGATAGGTTTAACCTGCGTGAGACCTTCTATTAGTTTTTAATGTTGATAGTTCCTAATGTTATTAGAACTTTACACACATTTACTAATATTGGCAACAATGAACTAAACTATATATGGTCACTCCTTTTGGTGTTGCAAAGATAGATTTACAGATACTAACTGTATTTTGTTCCTGAGATTTTCCTAGATGAAATTTTATCTCCATCCTGGTCATTATCCCTACATTTAAGCATAACCTAAGACTGCATAAATGACTATCTTTCTACCCAGTTTCATCCAGAAAAGTTCAGCTCATTTCCTCTTATTTTAATCACCGAAGAAGCCAAGAAAATGACAAAGCTCAGGAAGATGATTTTTACAATGCATTCATTCCAGTGATTCCTTTTTTTTTCACTGGCAATGAAGTAGAAACAAGGATAAAGGTGCGAATGCAGGGAGCTGGCAGGAGTGCATAAGCATCTTTGCTTTGGCTGAAGTAATGGTAACCAGTGGGGCAGTAACAGAAACCATGTATCTGTGAAGAAATTGAGGCAGCACTGAAGGCATCCATGTGTAGTGCTCATCATGTGTCCAGCAACTGGAAGGTAAAACCGTATTTCCTGAGAGACAGCTTGAAGAAATATGTGCAGCAACTGTGAAAACCTGCTTGACTATGGCCATAATGATTTGTTCTCCCTCAATGTGCCATTTTTTTAAGTTTCAATTTTTTATAGAGCTGAGATGACTAGACTAAAACAGAAAGAAACAACCTTCAGTTAGAATTCCCACGAAATATTCGGGTACGTGGAGGGAGGTTTAGAGGTTTTCTTCCTCCCCCACTGTATCTGGGGATGATAAATGACAGGGAAGTAATAGCAAAGCAAGTAATAATGATGTAACACAGCCTTACAAAACACAAACCCAAAGAGAATAGGGGATGTATTTTGGTAAATTCATTCCAATAATGAGAAGAATACGGGCCTTAAAGGTATATTAAAACTTTTTCTAATTTTGCAGAGCGAATCACACTCCAATTTTACCTCTAGGAAGTAGAAAAATACATTTCAGAAGAAAAAAGATGGGCAAAGCTTTCCCATTTGCCTTCTGAATTCTTACACTCAAAGAGAAAGCTGAAAATTTTAACCCAAAGTATAATCACGTTCCCTATAGCAGAGTCCCCAGGAGAGGATGCTATTTTTTTTAAGATTTATTTTACTTTATTGCTTTTGAGAGGTGTGAGAGAGAGAGGGGAAGGAGGGCCCAGAGCAGTCTCCATAGTTGTACATCATTAGTTGTGACATAGTTTCATTCCACACAGGTGAACGTGGGGCCACGCAGGGCAGAAACCAAACCAGGGGCCTCCCGCATGGGAGGTGAGAACCTTCACTGCCATCCCCGTGGTTAGCAGTTGTGCTTCAGTTCAGCCTATGGGTTTGCCCAGACCAGGACCTGGAATTGAGCCCCAGACCTCACGATTGTGAGGCAAGCATTCAACCCCTGAGATTTCCCAGCACCCCCAGCTCTTAACTGGGCAGGTTTCACTTTGTCCACTAGGTGAAGGACCTTGCTTTCTGAGAATCCATGGCCCTACACAACCAGATAACTTTCCTCTGGTTTTTTTTTATTGTTGTTGTTTATTTGTTTTGTTTTGTTTCAATCCTCATTGTTTCTCTGAGGAATACAATATTGAGAAATGATCTAAAAACTGCTACTATGCTGGTAAAACTTCTAAGAAAAACTAGTCCCACTTCTCTCTACTGCTCCTCCTACAATCTCTGACCACTCTGAATTGTGGTCTTTTTCCTAAGACATCCTACTCTCTGAGTCCTCTGGATATTAATTAAGCTGACCTGCCCTGCCTAGAAGGCCTTCTCCTGCTTTCTCAATTCTCATTTTGAACTCAGGAGGGATGTCACCTCTCCCAGGAAGCCCCTCCTGACTCCCCCTTCAATGCTATAATGTATTAGATGTCCCTCATATGAGTAGCGTTGGATGTGAATTCCTTTCTGATCTATTCTCCTACTCTTCTGAGATCCCTTTACCTGTTTGTGCAATTCACTTGACTGTTTTCTTTGAAGTATGCGCAACTTATTTGTCACTGAGTCTCCACTGCCTAGCACAACATATGTAGTAATTGCTCAATGAATAACTGTTGCATATATAATTAAATGAATTAGCCAGTTCTCATCAAGGGTCTGTCTTCCCCATTTGTTTTAAAATCAACTTCTCTTCAGCACTTTCACCACTGTATTTAGCATCAACAGAAAGGCCATAGTACTTTGATAAAAAGCACTCATTAAAAATTATTCTGTGTTGATTTTCAAATTATTTATGCTTTAAATAATTTTCACAAAGAATATGAAACTGAATATAAAGTGGTGCTTAGTATATAAGAATGTTAAAGCTAAAATATTAACTTTGTCTTTAGGGGAAAATGCTGTTGGTCTGGCCTACTGAATCTAGTTGTAATATAATTTCTTTCTCCAGTGTAAGGCAAAACATATGAGAAAATCTAAGCCCACACCAGCCACATCACTAGCCAAGATGATGTCAAACTCAAGGCCATTTTATGGAATTTATAATTATAAATTAAATTTAAAAAAATATATTAAATCAGTCAAAATATATATCTATAAAACTTTATATCAAATTATAGCAACTGAAATATATGTGGTGATATTGACTTCAATGTTCTTAAAGAAAGTGTAAATCAGTTCGTCAAAGCAAATCAAAATCAGGATACTAAAGGTTTTGCAAGTGCTCTTTTCAGATTTTACCTAAGATTCTGTGCCAGACAGGCACCTATTTTAGCCTAAGAAAATAAAATGATTAATCAGTACATAACCAGTCTTTTTCATATTCAAATAAAAATAAATTGTGCAGATTTATCACAAACAGCATTTTGCTTCAATTTATCCATGTTGGCCCCTAAGAAAATAATGGATTAGATAATTTGTGGATAATTAGTTTGAATTGGTCAGAGATCCAACATATATTTCATGAATTAACATATTTAAGCCATATATTTAGTAAGCTCAATATTCTTTCCTTCTAATATTAAAAAAGTATTTTGGGGATGCCAGGATAGTTCAGCAGGTTGAGTGCTTGTCTTACAACCACAAAGTTCTGGGATCGAATCCCAGCCCCAGCCTGTGCAACCCATATGCTGAACTGTGGTGTAACTGATAACCACCAAGCCCCGCAGCGAAGGAGTTCGCCTCCCATGCAGGAGGCATCTGATTCAGTTCTGGCCCCACACGGCCCCACATCCACCTGTGTGGAATGAAACCATGTCACAACTAATGATGTACAACTATGGAGACTGCTCTGGGCCCTCCCTCCTCTCTTTCTCTCTCAAGCCTTCTCTAAAACAAACAAACAAAAATCTTAAAAATATACATATATATATTTTTGAAAGGTATGCTTGGTATATACATTCCATAAAAAACCGTTTTTGCTTTCTTATCCAAAATAAGACCTATTTTTAAAATAGTTATTATTAAAATAAAATCTTTAGAAATCCTTGGACTCTACACTCTTAAAAAGGTTGAAACGGCAACCTTTAAAGAGAGAAATAATAACAACATATAAAAATGGTATTGAATTAAACCAAGGGATATATTATTGCTCCCTTCAAGTACTGAACGATGAACTCATCCATACTTTGAAAGAAAAGAGCAACAACCAAAATTGTAGTCTTGGAATTACCTGTAAAAAATAGCTTACAAACAAGGAAATAGTAATAGTACACTAGCCTTCCCCGAGCGCTGTTACAAGTGGGGCAGTGATGCTCAGCTGCATCCTAGGACATCCGTCCCGCCTGAGATGTTGCTCCTCACAGCATTAAATATAATTTCTAAGCAGTCCAGCTGTCAGTTTATAAGTGTCAAATGCAAAATGCTACACACAGTGTACCAGCCTTGCAAATACTTTTATAATGTAATGTCAGCTGGCAGCTGTTTCTAAACAATTCCCAGAACTAAATATTGTTTTCAACTGGGATCTACACAGATGTCTCTGTCATTTCAGGTTTTGCACTAACATCTACCCAGGATGCAAGATTCATCTAAGCAAAACCTAGAGGGAAAAGAGGGTCCAGGGGATGCCAGGATGGCTCATTGGGTTAAGCGCTATCTTTGCAGCCCTGGGGACCGAGGATCAAATCCAGGCCCTGGCCCATGTGGACCAATATGCTGAACTGGGGTGTGCTTCCCATGTGGGAGGCCCCCAGTTTGGTTCTTGCCTCTGGGTTTGGCTCCTGGTTCCAGGGGGTGTGCCTCCCATGCAGGAGGCCCCCAGCCAGTTCCTGCCCTGCGCAGCCCCCACCCACCTGTATGGAACAAAACCATGTCAAAAGCAGATGATGTACAACTATAAAAACTCCTCTGGGCCCTTCCCTTTCTTTCTGTCTCTCTCTGTTTCTGTCTCTCTCTCTCTCTCTCTGTCAAAAAAAAAAAGAAAAGAAAAGGGTGTCCAAAGCATCACAGAACCACATTCACATTCTTAGCATCTCAGATGCCGTTAAAAATTGAAAAAGCATATGAAGACTCAAATATGAGTGGGGTGGATTCACTTTTAGATTTTACAGATCCAAATCACCCCCTCTTACCCTCTAAAAATGCATTTGGAAAAGAAGGGCTCCCGTTTGTTACTTCGTTCATGTCACTTAAAGTGAACATCAGAAGACAGTTCTTGGAAAACAGGTTTCCCTTCAATGGATTACAGGAAGCTCTTCAGGACCCACTTCTTCGATTTCTCAAAGCAGATTAAAATAAAGTGGAGCTCCACACAGCTCACACTTCTCACTTCTGGATTCTAAAGGAACAAGAGAGCAGGACCCCAGGACTAATGGCAATGAAAAAAAAAACCAAACAGATGCAAACTTACAGTAAGTCTAGGAAGCTTGGCTAACCTCTGGCAGGGTGTAAACAGATCCTATGCCATTTGCTTCCATTTTTCCTGATTGGGAAGTTCAATGTTAAAAAGAAAAATAAATGGCTATAGGGTAGGTGTCGTGTATATAGGTATTAGAAATGCCTTTAATCACAATGCATAAAGTAAGCAAACTTTCTCATTAATGATGAATGAACCGATTCCAATTTTAAACTTGAAGAAGACACAGAGAGAAAAAAATCCTCTTTGTTCTCCCTTCTCACAAGTCTATTGCTATCTTGTGTGTGTGTGCGTGTGTGTGTGTATTTGTGCATGTGGCTTTTTTTAAATTAAATTTATTGGAATGACACTGGTTAGTGAAATTACATAGGTTCCAGCTGTACAATTCTATAGTACATCGTCTATGTGTTGCATTGTGTGTTCACCACCCAGAGTCAGTTCTCCTTCCATCACCATATACTTCAGTATCTTTATTGCAATTCTTTAGGTAACTACTGAATTTCCAGTCCCTGAAAAATAATAAACTTAATAACTAATATGACTCAAATATTGACTGCATAAAATATTTTATTTTAGATTGAATGAGATTAATCATGTAATAAATGTGTAAAAATGTAATAAAAATATGTACTCATATTTTACACAAATTACTCTGAATTTGACACTATATAAATACTATATACTACTATACTAAATAATTACATCTAAATATAAATATCTACTTACAGATAGTATATATTTATGTATGTAATTACTATATATTAAGTAATAAATAAGTACCAAGTAAATGTTAATAATAAGAATATCCCATAAGCTCTGTAGGAGAAACAAATAATTAAAGCTATTTAATTAAAACTAATTGTACTATAATACTTTAGTATAATTCCCTTCAGTTGGGCTATGCTATGTATTAATTATTATAATCACTACTAATATCTTTCTACTTTTTAAGTTCTACAAAAAAGAAGATACTTGAAACAACAGTAATCATCTCCCATATTTAGAGCTCAGTGTCTTTAAATATCCATTTAATATAGCTCCTCTATTTAGAATTGAAGAAAAGGGTCTAACACTTCCTTAGGAGTTTTAAATAAATACCACTTATTAATCCTTTTTTTTTTAAGATTTATTTTATTGTTTGAGAGAAGGGGAGGGGGAGAAGTCTCCATAGTTGAACATCATTAGTTGTGACATGGCTTCATTCCATACAGGTGGATGTGGGGCCATGCAGGGTGGAAACCCAACTGGGGGCATACTGCATGGAAGGCGAGAACCTTCCTTGCCATCCCCGTGGTTACCAGTTGTGCCACAGTTCAGCATATGGGTTTGCATGGGCCAGGGCCAGGAGACGATCCCTGGACCTCATGGATGCAAGGCAAGCAACTCAATCTGTTGAGCTATCCCGGCATCCCCAAAATGCCACTTAGTAATTAATGTGAGCAACCCACAAATGAAACCTTCTCTGTGTGAAAGACCAGATTCTTGATCTAGCTTCTGGGTAGGTAAGGATGAGTCTTGGTTATCAAATTCATAGTCCTACAGTAATATTAGCATGAAGCCAATTATGTTGAAATTCAGGGTTCTAAGTGTGCTCGGATTCTAACTGCAGGGGAGCTGGGAGTAAAGAACTGCAGGAAAGGTCAAACAATTGGAGATTTCAATTGAGGCTTAAAAGAGGAAATATGAAATTGCATAGCAGAAAAAAGACGCAAGGGCACCATAGACAAAAAGAACAGAGGAAGTAGATGAGAGAGGACAGTGTATTAAACAAACGCAGGTCATTTAGGAGAAGCCAAGACTAAAGTGGTATGAAATGAGGCTGAAAGGTTACTTGAATGTTACGAGTATGCTAACTAAGGGAATCAGACAATCTCACAGTGCTTAGGGAGATATTAAACCTTTAAGCAAGGAAGTATCGAAGTGCAATTTCAGGCAAGAAGATCAATCAGGCAAGAAGAATAAGGACACAAGCCACTCTACCAGAAGCAGAGCTGTTAAAGAGACTACTGCCAAAAAAATAAATAGTCCAGGAAGGAATGGCAAAGGTCCTACACATAGGGGCCAGAAAATGGGACAAATTTAAGAGATATTGAGAAGGCAAAATTATCAGACTTTGACAAACATTTGGTTTTAGGAGGGCAGTAAAGGAGATTAGAGAAAACTGTCTCAGATTTATTTTGGCATTAAAGAGTGTGTACATACTGATGCCTTTAACCAACACTAGAAACACTGAAGGACGCAGATTTAGTTCCAAGCACATTACATGCTCAGCTGAGTCACGCAGATGAAGGGATCTAGTTAAGAGTGTATTGAGCATCTGGTGTGTCCCATACGCTGTGTTAGCATTAGGCATAGTAGGTATTAATAGTGACCAAAGTAAGCATGTTCCTTCTAAGCTCATGAATGTTTGTCACATGGAAAAAGAAATCTTGACTCAAGAGAAAGGTGTCCTCAGAAAACGAAAAAGCATCGCTGATGTTCATTTCTCCACTGGTTTATTCCCAACAATTTTCAAAAACAGCCAGAACACCATATACTTCAATATCCTTTTAGTCTTTAACAGTGTTCACTCATTCCTGTTTTGCACTCATCCCACATTTATTTATTGTGTCAGGCACTCTGTTAGATGCCGAGCCCGTGTGTTCTTACTGCTAGGCAATCTTTGTGCCATGGCAGGCTGGTGGCCAGACTTGCTCTGCTCTTAACTCACTCTGTGAAGTTTCTAAATGTCACTGGATCTCCTTCACCAGTAGACAAGCATAAGTGTTAGCTCAATGACTGCAAAGCCCACATTCTCAATAGAAGCCAGACCACACTGGGGGAAAGAAAGAGAAGGGAGAAGTACCGAGTTGGAAAGGTGACTGTCCCCAATTTTTATCTACCGGGAATGCCAAAAAATGTACACAGATTTTAAGAAATGTTATCTTGGTATTACTTTTGAAATTGAATTGAATTATAATAGCAATGAGTAGTACGATGTTAGCTCAAAAGATGGTGTTAATCAAATGAATGTTAGCAGTCACCAGGACTATGCAACAGGCAGAACAGCCAAAGAAAATGGCAGAAACACAGTCACTGTTGGCAGAGCGCAAGACCATTTTGAAGGGTTGTTTGAAATTTGAGAATGTTGTGGAAGTACAATGACAATGGAGGCATGAGTATGCAACAGAACCTCCAACACGCCTAACAGTTAAACACATTTGTGATAAATTTGAGACACATGGTAAATTGAAACAGCACACATAGCAATAGAACTGGACATTTTGGTCAATGTTGCTCAAGCAGTAGTTCGCCATAATCAGAAGTGTCCAGATGCTGATAGTAACCACTTTGAGCACCTCTTGTAATTGCAGAATTCAAGTTTAACTTGTATTCAACTTCTGTCATCAGTATATATGAAGTATTACCACTTTAACACAACTGTTTTCTTTCTTAAAATGAGTATGCATATTTTTGTATATGGCACATTTCACCTCAGAGTAAGTTCCCTTAAAAAAAAAAAAGGTTTTAGAATATGAAATAAGTTAAGAATCCATTGAGTTGGAAGACTTCTAAGATTCCTCAAAATTCTGAAATGCTTTACACTGTATGTTCTCCATATTGACTTTAACAAATAATGATAGGTTCCTATGTCGATCTGCTACAACTCAATGGACTCCTAATATGTATGGAATACTCATATAATACTAATGGTTTGGTTTGAAATATGAATCTTGATAATAAGAAAAAATTAAGCAATGAAAGAAAAAAACGTACAGCATTTTATGCCAACTCCTGAGCACACTTGTAGATTCTCTTTGACATCCTTCAGAATTCTCTTTACCATTCTCTCTTCCCTCCTAAAGGCTTGTGTTACCACCGTGCTGCCATTTTTTTGCCTCCTTCCCCAGCAGACCATATTACAATTCAAAGCACATTCTAGCCTCAAAACTACTTACTTTTCTTCTTCCTAAATCCTCCCCTGTATCATCTGTTTTTCATTTGAAACTCCCATTTCTTCCGTGCAGCTAATTAGATGGTAAAAAGAGAGAAATCTAAGTGAATTAATTCCCATTAACCTGAGAGCATTTAGCCTTACCAAAGATATTTATAGTTTTACAAAGTAATGGCTACCAATTGAAACAAATGTCTACTCTGGGGTAATGTAACTAAAGTAAATCTGAGAGTGATTTGGAGAATTCATTTCTTCATTTATTTAACAAGTATTTATTTAGAACCTATTTGGGGGCTGGCATTGTCTCAAGCACTACAGATTTCACTTTGAAAAAGGAGTCTATGGTTAAGTGAGAGACAGAAGATGGGCTGCGTGGTACAGGTTCCTGTCGGAGGAGGTCCCATCAGAATAGAGACTGGCTAAGGCAGATAATTTGGGAGACCAGAGCCACCACTATGGTGCTTTCTGTTTAAAAATTTGCCCCCAGAAACCAGCAGCTCTAATTTGTTCTTGCTATTCATATCTGCTATTCTTACTCCACTTCTTCATTTCTTCTTCCAAAATGTTAGCTGGTTAGATAACTCCCAAGACAAAAGCAATAAAGGCAAACAGAGGGGAGGGCAGTAATTCACAATTACAAGGCTATGTTGAAGTTAATCAAAGAACTGGCAAGTCTGATGAGAAATTCACCCAACAGCTGACCCCTCCCAACAAATATATTTAAAATATCCCAACTCTGAATTCTGGAGAAAAAAATAAAGGTTATTTTAAATAATGATCCCATTGGTCATTAATACATCAATCCATTACCAATTAGGTAAGCACTACTTACTGTACATCTATTCCTGTGGGTATTGTTTGACCAAAATAATAATACTTTAGAAATTAAGCTTGCTTAACTACTGAAGGGATGGAGAATGGCATATATATAAAGTACACCTCCAAAGTCTTTTTTGTTTTCCTGTTTGGAGATCATCAAGCCCACAGATAACGATGTTTATCAAACCTCATTTAACTGAAAGGAGATACTGACACATAGTGTGAGTTGTGAGTGTGTTTGTGTGTAAAGCATCAATTGTTCATCTTTAATAAAAAACACACTTTTTTAATTTGTTTCTTCATTTATTTATTTTTGACAGAGAGAGAGAGAGAGAGAGAGAGAGAGAGAGAGAGAGAGAGATACAGAGAGAACTGAACTGGGAGAGCTCCCCAGTTCAGCATATGGGTCCACACAGGATGGGGCCAGGATTCGATCCTTGGTCCCCGGCATTGCAAAGTGAGCGCTTAACCCACTGGGCCATCCCGGCTTCCCCAACATATTTTTTTTTAAGTGTAATGTTCCCATGCTAAAATCTAACATGCCAAAAAAGTATGTTGTGGTTTTAAAAAGTAGAAAAAAGACATAGTTCTACCTAATAAAAAAATCAACAAAAGCATGTGAAACACCTGTGAAAAATAGTTCACACAAAAAGACCATACTACAGTAGTAAATAGGGTCAGTTGACAAAATATCTTCAAATTTTAAAAATCTGACATGCCCAGTTTTTTAATAACACATAATATTAACAGCAGCTAACATTTCTGAGCACTTGGCACTAAATGAAACCCATTATATTAACATTAACTCATTTCATGTGAAAATGTGGGTTTTACAAAAGAGGAAAAACCAAGGCAGAGAAAAAGTCCAGGTAAATTTCCTCAAGTTACACAACTGGAAGAGGCTGACCCAGGACTCAGATCCCAGTCTGTTTGAGTCCATAAATATAAATCACTGAGAACAAAGTTGATAACATTCATTTCAAGAACTTCAAAGTTCTTTAATAGTTGATGATAATTTGAAAATGATACCAGACTTTAATGAGCCTGGTGAGTATGTTATGTTAATCAACTTGGATAAAAAAGAAAAAAAATGGTATTTGAGTTTTACTTACTTATGTACTTGTATATTCTTCTCCTAAATATTTTCAGTTCTACAACTGCAGATGGAAATTATATTCAGCCAATATCTACTATTTGAATCAGGCACAATCTAGGTTTGTTGGGCACATCCGTAAATAAAACAAAGATCCCTGCCTTAGGTATTTTTTTGTTGTAGCTCCATTATAGTTGACTCTATTCATAGTAATAACAAAAGGGGTTTTAAAAACTGGGAGATTTCTTCAAATTGTGATATATAAATATATTTTAAATGAATGCTAAACTAATTCTAACTAATACCTCAAGGCCTCAATTTATGGATCATGGGTAGTAAGTATTCCAATGGTATGTACATGTGTTTTATATACACATTTCCCCCCACTGAAAAACTGTTATAGACAGTGGCTAGGCTCACAAATGTATATTTATATCAAAAGCTAACAGAATTATAGAGACATCAAGATTCTAGTTTGAATTCCTCATGTTCAACACAGTTGTCATTAAAATGCAAAACAGAAGAGGAGGAGGAAGTAGAGATCAAAGTTGAGCCTCTCCTCAGTGTGCCTAGTTGGCTATGGATACATTTTGCAGCACTTGAACTTGCCCCTGGCCCCTCCAGCCCCACCCTTTGGAGCTCCTGGGGGTCCTTGTCCCTGGGGCTCTGGTTGTACCCAAAGGCACTAAAGCTTTCAGAAGGCCAGACTAGCCAGAATTCCCAACCAGTGTCCCAGGGACTGGCACTGATATTTTTACTTCAGTTGCTTAACAAAATATTCAATTAACCACATAATCAAAAACGAGGTCATTGGCCATATGAACCTTTCTCAGCGAAGCCATCTGGGCCAGATCATTCTTTGTAGTGGAGGGTGGTTCTGTGCATTCCAGGAATGTTTAGGGCATCAGGGGCCACAGTGCCCAACTTGGAAGGAGTCGCAACATCACCGGTGCAGAAGCCACACCCACACAGACCCAAGGAAAGGCCACCTTGCTGCCTGCCCAGAGGGGCAGCGTGCAGAAGACACAGAGCCCTTTGGGTGAGGTTTTGACCAGAGGGACAAGAAAGGAGAAGCCAGAAAATCAAGTGATCCAGATAAATATCTGTTCCAAGACGTAGTAGATTCATATGACCTTTGGGGAGATAGCTGTGGCACTCAGCAGCCAGCTATGTTTTCTCATGAGAATGGCCAGTTCAATATCACCTTGCACTTGCCTGCCTGCCTTCATTCTTCACTGGCTCTTTGCCCTCATGCCTGCTATTCAAGCACTGCACCCTCCCAGAAAAGCAACAAGCAGAAATGGCCTCAAGCTCCGTGATGTAGAAACCCTGAGTGAGGACAGAAATTAAAAAGAAAAAGGAAAAAAAGAAGAATAGGGAGAAAGAAAACAGAAGGAGGAGAGTAACATTGTGATGGCAAAAGAGTAAAATCTAATTATCCAATGGCCACGCTCTCTGCAGTTCTTACTAATTAAACAGGATAGGTCTAATAGTAGTATTGCTGCAAATGGATTGTGACCCATAATCTCAGAACAAAAGCAAGGCATTATTCACTTCAAGTTTCACAGGTTCAAGTAACAAAGGGCTCCACACTGGATACCTTTGTTCTTTCCTTTAGCCTTTAGAACTGTAGTGTCTACTTTATGTATTTCCTATATCTGTAGCCTTTCTCCAGCACTTGTAAGAATGCATCTCAGAGCAGTTAAATAAATGGCTTTCTTGAACAGGGTCCAGGATTCAAATTACTCTGATTAGTTCACATCCGTAAAATTAATAAAATGTCTTTTCGCCCTCAGCCTGATGATGACTACATAGCTTACTTTATTGTGCCTGCCTAAGACTATGATTGAGTTAGAAAGCATCCCAACAATATAAAGAGATCAAAAAAAATTTTTAATAGATTCTTTTGCTTAGGAATTGACTCACATTAATTTTCTGAACTCAGAAGGGCCTTGCATATGTGCCATGCTATAGACTAGACAAAATAAATAACTCCCTCATAAAAACCCGGATTTTCATTACCTGAAGGGTACAAAGTCCAAATACTGTCCATTTTACTGAATATGTGTTTTGATGCCTTGATTATCCATCATTTGCATGTTATATATTTTTTTAATATATTTTATTTATTTATTTATTTATTTTTGACAGAGAGAGAGAGAGAGAGAGAGAGAGAGACAGACAGACAGACAGACAGACAGACAGAGAGAGACAGAGCGAGAACTGAACTGGGGGAGCTCCCAGTTCAGCATATGGTTCCACACAGGCCGGGCCGGGATTCGATCCCCGGTCCCCGGCGCTGCAAAGTGAGTGCTCAACCCACTGAGCCATCCCGGCTTCCCCAACATGTTATATTTTCTAGTCAACGAACTTTAGAGGTACAATGACATGTAACAACAGTATTACTACAACCGAAAAACTTTTGTTTCTAGAAGCCATTGGTATTTCTCCTTTCTCAGTGTTTTATCCTTTTTTTCACTGGATCTAAACAAGTACTTCTCAATCTTTAATGTGCAAAGAAAAGATGTGGGAATCTTTTTATAATGTAGACTCTGGCCCAGTGAGTCTGGGGAGATTTCAAATTTCTAAAAAATTGCCAAGAGAATCTGGTGATCCGAGTTCACAGACCACACTTAGAGTAACAAGAGTCTAGATTCCTTTTCCACAGTCTGATTCAATCCTTCCTCTTTTACTTCAACTTAAATATCAGTCAATTCTTCACTAAAATCAGCCCCAGTTCATTGCTCCCACAGTCACCATCCATGACCTCGTCCTGGTCTAACTGGGCTTCTTCAGAAATAAGGGAAAAGAGCTGATTGAAAACATGAGATGTTTCAGCTCTTTCTCCTCATCACACATTCCATTAAAGATGGCTTCTCATAGTCATAAGCGGTCACTGAAGAGACAACTGAAGATGCTGGGACAGCTCAGCAGGTTGAGCAACTGAGGCAAGTGGAAGGCCCAGGGTTCGATTCCCAGCTCCGGCCCATGCAACCCCTTCTGCTGAACTGCAGCACAACTGGTAACTACTGGGAAGGCTCAGCAGTGATGGTTCTCGCCTCCCATGCGGAAGGCCCTTGGTGTGGTTCCTGCTCCGTGCAGCCCCACATCCACCTGTGTGGAACAAAGCCATGTCACAACTGATGATGTACAACTATGGAGATTGCTCAGGGCCCTCCCACCTTCTCTGTCTCCTTCCTGCTCTCTCTCTCACCTTCTTTCAAACAATATAATATATATATATATATATATATATATATATATATATATATATATATATATATAGTTAAAAAAAAAAGAGACAACTAAGGAGCCAAACAGGTTAAGAGGGTTCAGTGTTATCTCTCCTTTAAACAAATAAATAAATAAATAAATAAATAAATAAATTCAAGAGCTAGAAATGCTTGAATTCAGGTCAATTGAATGTGTTGAGCTATTATTATGGGACAGGTCCTAGGCTCTGACATATTATTCTTAAGGATAACAAGGAAACAAGAGAAAACTAGTCCCTTGTTTGGGGTATGACCATCACTAGCAAGAATAATTGCTTCCCATCATGTTCCAAAACACAGCACTGGGAAAACACCATTAACTATAACCCTTACAGCTATCACAGAATATTTGGCTTTTATGTCTATCTTTGTCCATTTACTGCGAAGTCCTTTATTTTAACATACTTTCCAAAGGAAAAAGTAGGTCTTATTATTCTTTGAATCTTCCGGAGTTACATATCTGAACGCTTAGGATGTCCTAAGAAGTCAACCAATGCTTGTTAAACCAAACTGAATGATAGAGAGGGACTGCTATCCCTGAACAAGAAAGACACCCACCACGCCACATTCACACATCTCCAAATCCAACAGCAAAGCTCTGTGAGCTTCAGGGTAGAATCCACTTTCATTTAGCTCTGGGGTCTAAGCTTGTCATTTGAGAATTCTGAGTAAGCCAGGATTTGCTTTCTTATCAGCTACATGAAAATGCATTAAAATTCATGTCTTTCCTAAACTGTAGTACCCAGGACATTTTATTTAAAATGCATATTTTGGTGGCTCTTATAAAGAATTTAACAGGTAGTTAGATGCAGATTATTAGCTTTAGAATCTCTCAGTACGGGGAGTGTAAGTGGCAGTCCTGTAGGAAATAATTAGATGGGTCTTTCATGATTAAACATCCATGAGATTAATCTTTCAAGCAAATTTGCTTTGTATTTTGCCTTTTAATTATAATACCCCATGAAAGAGTAAAGATTAAAGAAGTTTTAGGACATAGCATCTATAAACAACTCAGCTGACTTCTCCCTGAAAATTTTAAAGTAGAGAGACTTTTACGAAAAGAAGTATCATTTACTCAAAATTACTGTGGGGGAAAATACAATTTTTTCCTTATCAAAGAGTGCATGTCTCGAAAATCAGTCAGCTGGGCAGGTGCAGTTTTCTTCTAGGTAAGATAAGGTATGTTTCTAGTTTAACTACAGAATATAAGAAATTTGACAAGGAAAGAAAACGTCAACGAAGTTAGGCAGTGAGGTTTTAGCACTAAGCAAAACCTTCCTCCTTGCTCTGTGTAGAGACTGCAAAATATACTGATGCAAGCTGCTGAAGTGGGGTAATAATTACTGATGACGACCTTCGGTCTAAAATAATGCAGGGAGTAGTGAATGTAATTTACAGAACTATATTTGATGCCCCACATGCAAAATTGTCCTATGTGCACTGTCCCCAATGCCCATACCACAGACGAAGCAGACCTCTCTTGAGAAAGAAATTTGGAAAACTTCTATTGCAATTAATTTTATCCTTTAGTTTGTCCTACTATTAGGTGCATACTTCAGTTAATATTTCTTTAACTTCACAATAACCCATCCTGTCCAATGGAATAAGGTAACACATAACATGTTACATATTATATCAAACTTCATTTGTAGAATTACGTTTTCTTTTAAAAACTTGATAACTCTGTGTATGAGAGACAGAGAATATTTGTCTATATACATGTAAGTTACTTTATAATATATACCAATAAGTTCATCACATGGGAAAGAAAAATGCATTGCATTTGGATTATTTTATTGTGTTATTTTATCTCCCTTATCTATGATAAACGTTTCTTTTGTAATAAAATGGCTATTTTTTCATTTAAAATACTATACATAGGTATGCATGGATTGAAGAACCCTTAGTTATAAATTCTACTAATCACTATATTTAAATAAATGTGTGAGCATCTAAAGCTCCTAAAAATAAATGAAAAACTTCATAAATATACTAATAGGGCACTAGTAGGCATTCCTTCTTCATAAGATAAAACCTTAATTCCCACTCAAAGTTTAAAACCTTTCTATCATTGCTTAAGATAACAGCAATGGAGTGAAGTTGTCTTTTCTGAAAGCTTCTGTTTATGGGATGAAGAGTGAGTTCATTAAAAAATCTTCCATCCTCTCATTCAAAACCCTTTGAGGCAAACAGAATCACTCCAGTATACTGAAGTGCAGCCAAAAAAGAACACCCCGTGGGTGCATCAGTGAGAAGAAGAACTACAGCAATCCTGGGAGGTACTTCACGGAAACATTTGAAATTCCTCTTAGTCTGCATGGAAGATGCTTAGAAATTCAAGTTAAAAAAACAACAAGTTGTCTCTACCTTCGGTACTTTTATTAAGCACTTTTAAGTTATCTTCGTCATTTTCCTCCAACGTTCAAGGTGGCATCAACCTCCACCCCACCTACTATTTTATTCAAGGACTATGAAGAATTTATATTTCTAAACATCCTTGTTATTCCACAAGCCTCACTTAGAGGCCTACCATGTACAGACCCACCCCCACCCCTGAGAAACTGGAAGAAGTCACCACTGGAAAAATAGAGTTCTAGTGCTGGCAGAATTTGCAGTACATTTGGAGGATGTGATGTAGGAGGCATGCAAATAGTGCAGGAACAGAAGACGACAATCAAAGCTGTGGGCCAATGTCTATAGAAATGATCCATTTCACAAGGAACATCAGGGACCACTTCCAGGAGAAAGTGTGCCTTGAATGTGATTTAAAAGTTGCCACAGAGCTGGATTAAGGGAGAAGGAAAGCATATTTTCTAGGTGAAACTACATGTGGAGAGAAAGTTGAAGAAGACAGATCAATTTTAAACATAAAATGGGATCCCACTGGGTCTGGGACTATTTTATTCTAATCCAAGTATCCAACCGCCTTGCATTCATTCAATACGTCGGAGGCATAGATCTGTGTTAGGGGCAGATGCAGGAGTTGAACAGTCTTGATCCCAGCCCCTGCTATTTACTAATTGCCTAGCCTTGGGAAAATTTATTACCATAAGCATCCATTCCCTCATCTCTAAAATGAAGTTAATTAGGGGATGCCAGTATTAGCTTAGTGGTTGAGCACTTGCCTCACAATAGTGAGGTCTGGGGTTCGATTCCCAGCCCTGACCCATGCAAACCCGTATGCTGAACTGTAGCGAAAATAGTAACTGCTGGGATGACAGCAAAGGTTCTCACCTCCCATGTGGGAGGCCCCCAGTTCAGTTCCTACCCCATGTGCCCCATATCCACCTGTGTGGAATGAAACCATGTCACAACTAATGATGTACAACTATGGAGACTGCTCTGGACCTTCCCCATTCTCTCGCTCTTTCTCTCTCACCTTCTCTCAAAACAATAAAATAAATCTTTTTAGAAAATAAAGTTAATCATAGAATCTATGTTATATGGTTGTTCCAAGAACATACTAACCCACGTACAGCACGTACCACAGCACATGATACAATTTTGAGAGCAATGTAGTTTAGCTGTGGTGAGCATTGGGCTGACATAATTGAGATTGGGACTATTAGAATATGAGAAGAGGGGATCTGAAAGGCAAGATCAGTTAGGCCCTGACTCTCAAACTTCAGTGTGTATCCGAATTCCCTGAAGGGCCTGTTAAATCACAGACTCCTGGGTCCCACCCCAGAGTTTCAGACTCAGTAGATCTGAAGTGGAACTGGGCCTTTGCACTTCTAGAAAGTTCACAATGGATGCTGACGTTCCCCACCTGGAGAAATGCTGAGGGAATATGTGCATGCCAGGCAGCTACTGACCCACCAGATAAAATGACTTATATCAATGATTTTCCAAGTGCGTTCTCAGGATTGTGAATTTCCGGGATGTGCACTCCATATATCTATAATGGTTTTATTTATTTATTTATTTATGTATTTATTTATTTATTATGTGCACTCCATATATTTATAATGGTTTTATTTATGTATTTATGTATTTATTGGCCACACATGAACATCTACTATATGAAATATCGGACCAAATATAGGAAGCCCAAAGCTATAAAACACATTATTTTCAGTAAGGAATTGAACTAGAATGGGACAAAATGAACAATAATTTCTTCTTGTGGTCAGGCTTGTCACACTCCTCAAATGGTCACCTGTCACCAAGTCAATACAGGTGTGGATCTTGGCCTCTGAGACTTTTTCCTCCATTCTCCTCTTCCCCACATTGTGTATCTTGACATTGGCTTCATGAGGAGTAACTAATGTCAAACCTTCCGAAAAAGTCTGGGGACATAAAGGAAGTCTGACATTTGGGGCTTATTATGGATCCAACCAAACACCACAATTATATTTTCATGGACAAAAACTGTTTACAGTTAAGATTTATTCTTATAAAGAAACAATAACTATTATATCTGAAAAAAAGATGAACAGAATGCAGTTAATGTTATATCACTAACACTGTCCTTTCAACAGCTAAAGGACACAAGAAGTTGATTATGAGCCCATCAGTAGGACTTGCCTTTCTTTTTGCTCTGAGAGAGAGAGTTCAATCACTCCATAAAGCTCCCATTTCCCATTTCCTCTTTCATTTTTTATGGCACAAATATCAGTCGCAAAGAAATAAAGGAGAATTATCACTGTGCTTTTTTCTCTTTCATTTTTCTCCTCCTCCATCCCTAAAAATAGCTTTCTTGCCACTACCCAGATCCAAATTACTCACCTTTGGCACAAGCAGCTGGTTTCTAATTACTCCTTAGGGTGGTTGCCATGACTACACCTGGAGGTACCAACATGAAGTGAGAGGTCTGACTCATAAACTCTAGTGCAGTGTGGTAAATTTTTGGTGTAGTCAGGATATTTTGGTAATAAGATAACTGACTTGAAGGACTTAAATAAATAGCTTCCACAGATGAAGCCCTATTAATTTGGTCACTCTTGACTTGGTGTTACTTACTAAAAAGAACTATTTAATGCATGGCTTTGCTCTATGACTGGCACACAGACAAGAGTTTTAACAGGTCCCCACGAACACCTGTACTTCTCTTGGCAACAAGAGTACAAAGAGTACATTCTACAGTCTTATTATAACATGTCAGCACACCTGTGAAACCTTTGTGTCTTGGCACACCTGGTGAAAAACTCAGAACTGGCCCAAGGGCCTTCTGATAGACAGGGAACATGAGGAACAGAGAAGCTAAGCTGGTTGCCCCACATGTACAGCGCAGAAAGTTCACCATGAGAACCATATCGAGGACCAGTCATTTTCCTACAAAAGAACATGCATTATGTCCCCGCAAGTACTTATCATACATAAGAGATGAACAACCAGATAAACCAAAGTGAGACATTGTCCAGTACAATTAGATTCTGAATATATAAAAATTAGTTAATTAATTTAATGGTGCTTATATTCCTAGTTCCAATGGCCAAAATTCTGTGAATTTTATCTATAATATATGACCTTGTATATCACCTCAAAACAGCATTAGAAAACCCCACAACCCTATAGCCTTTGGGAAGCAAGATCCTCCTCTCATTGAGTGTTGATAGTTGATAGTCAGTCATTTGACTGTTATTCAGAGACAGCATCTATAACACTAATTACTCATGCACAGATTTCAGCTAGCACCCATGAAAATGCAGTTTAATTCAGTTTTGTTACTAATTTTGACTATAATTCTCTATCCATGGGGATAGAAAACATGGTTCAAGAACAAATTTACAAAAGAAACTATGATCTTAATCTGTTTTCCACATGAATCAGATTTATTCCTAAACAAGCCATGCATTTATTCTTCACAGTCATGCCATAAAACAGATGTCCCCAACCTCTGGGCCACAGACTGGTAGTGATCTGTGGCCGATTAGGAACCAGACCGCATAGCAGGAGATGAGCGACACATGAGCAAGTGAAGCTTCATCTATATTTACAGTTGCTCTCCCATTGCTCACATGACCACCTGAGCTCTGCCTCCTGTCAGATCAGTGGCAGCATTAGATTCTCATAGGAGTGTGAACCCTGTTGTGAACTGCACATGTGCATTCCCCCTCCCCTGCAATCCATGGAAATAATTGTCTTCCACAAAACCAGCTCCTGGTGCCAAATAGGTTGGGGACCACCGTCATAAATGACTCTAGAAACTCAGGCAATTGATGTTGAGATCACTCTCTTCTACTGTATCAAGTGTATTGCCTTTCCACCAATCCATTCTTGATTGTTTCACCCTTGGTTGCCACCTTTTTGTTCTCTAACTTTTATCTTTCTCTCCTTCCTCATCGTCACCAGAAAATATCTTAATAAGAAGTTCCCAGTGGTACCCATGGATGGAATTTTTATAGAAAGATGCTACATACAACAGTAGTTGACTTTGAAAATGCAGAAAAAAAAATTTCAAATACAGACTATGACCATAAAGTATTGAATAATTACCCAATTAATTTATTAGCTTTAAACCTTTTCCCACTGGCCCAGAGAATATTTGACAGTGGTGCTCATAGTTGCAGTGTTTACTCCAAGATAACTTGAAGATTATAGTCCTAACCTTACCCTCAAAGTTCCGTACTTTGAAATCCACCACACAAAATATAATTTTTTTTTAACATTTATTTTTATTTATTTATTTATTTATTTTTATCTTTTCACATTTATAGAGAGAAATTATCTTTTTGTCTTCAGTGCATATTTATTTCTATTTTACTTTTTGACAGATAGAGAGAGAGACAGAGACAGAGACAGTTAGAGAACCGAACTGTGGGAACTCCCCAGTTCAGCACGTGGGTCCTGCCTGGGCCGGAGCCGGGATTCGATCCTCGGTCCTCATGGCCTC
>PVKE010026403.1:0-22340 GCA_004027555.1 Craseonycteris thonglongyai
TTCCCATATATGAGGAAAATGCTAGGTAACAATGAATTAAACGTGTCATTATTTATTGAGACCCTGCAAGTGCTTCAAAAACAGTTTGAAGAGAGATTTCTGCAGTTTACAAATATCGAGCCAATTGTCTCCTTCTGTATCAATCCTTTTACTTGCCAAATAAATGTAATAGAACTAGCCACATGTATTGCAGACCTTGGTCAGGAGAAAGCAGAAGAACTAGAGTTAGAAATTTTGAACCTTAAGAACGATATTTTGCTAAAATCCTTAATATCAGAGGACTTATGGAACATAGTCGACAAAGAAAGTTTTCCATTTTTAAAAAAAGCGGCATATAAAATCAAATCGTTTTTTGGGTCAACATATTTATGCGAATCTTTGTTTCCAAACATGAATTTAATAAAATCACAATATAGATCTCGACTTACTGATGAGCATCTTAATAATTGTTTGCTAACAGGGTTGTCGTCTTACTCTCCTAATTATGAGGCACTGGCCAATGAAATGCAATGCCAAAGATCACACTGACAGATTGTTTTTTTTTATGTTTTCTTTTATGTTTTTTTAAATTTTATTATACGTGTGTTTTTTATTTACTTTGTATTACGTTTTGTATATATGTTTCTTTGTGTGTATATAATTTGTACAATAAATTTATTATTTTAAAATTATTTTTGTTTATTATTTTTTATTCTTGTTTAATAATAAATATCCTTAGAAATAGCTGGTGCCCGCCGCCCTACCAATATTTTAGAATGCGCCCTAGGGTATAAAAAGGTTGGGAACCCCTGGTGTACCCAAAACATTCAAACAAATCTAGGAGGTTGGTTCATAGTCTAAACTTCCAAGAATGGTTGTCACAGACAAAGACAGAGCAAAACTACCTCTTCTTCCCTCTTGCTTTATGCCATTTCTTTCACATCAGAGATCTACAATCATTCTTTTCTTCAAATTGATGATCCTAATGGATATTTTGCTTCCTTTCCCTAAAACCAAACTTTATATACAACACAGCCAGGTTTCCCAAAATACCAGAAATAGCCTATTAGAAAAGGCACTCTTAGGTAGATAGGAAGCCTCCCATTGTTATAATAAACAGCTTGTAAGGAAAATGAAATTGGGGCCCAAAATCCTGAAGATGTGCTTATTCTCTGCTTTCCTGGTTTTCTTTGGTCAGAACCTTTTCCTGCATGTCTTGCCTTTTTTTCTCACGCACCTTGTACCTATACTGCTGAATGCTGATGAAGTCTGACTTGGATAAGCTCCAGGTTCTCGTTCTCAGGTAATCTGTTTGGGTACTAAATGCTGGCTGAAATTGCAAGAAAATCAGTAGGCTAATCATCACTTTCATGGATAGGGAGAAAAATGATGCTACCCATGGGTATAGAGTGATTCTGCAAACACTCTCAGCTGAAAAGAATGTAACTGAAATATCCAGAGAACAGAATGACAACCACTTGAGTTACAAATCATGGCTTTTGTCTTTCACTAGTTGTTATTTATGAACTTTCAAACACTCCAAGGACATCTGTATACTGAGGAAATTTTCTCAGATGACATTCTAGCTCTTTAACATGCTGTTCTCCATGCAAACTCAGAGTATAGTCTCATTATTTAAGTGTGCCACATCTATATGCAATCAGGGCTGTGTGGGACGGTGGAAAGAACCCTGGAGCAGTAGTCCACAGGACATGGTTATGCTTTGGCTGGTCCCTCCACTTAGAAAACACATCAATTTGTACAAGATACACAATCATCAATCCTAAGATGGGATGAGACATTAGACAGGTGAGTTATTTTCACTCCCATTTTGTTGAAAAGAAAGCTAAATCCCACGGAGATTATAATTTGTTGTAGGCTATACAAGATAGAAGTGATTGGAAAGACTGGAAATTTCTGCTTTTCTTTCTTAAAAGCGGAAACAATATCTGCTTTGCCAACTTTAAATTATTTTATGGGGTGAGAAACCTATATGATAATGTGTGTAAAATGTAAATCATTATGCAAAAGTATTAGACTGTTACATGTAGAGATCTGAGTGATTTGAAAAGGAAAATGGGGGAAGCCAGATGGCTCAGCAGATTAAGAACTCGGTTTGTAGCCCCAGGAACTGAGGATCGAATCCCGGACCTGGCCAGTGTAGACCCATATGCTGAATTGGGGCGTGCCTCCCATGCTGGAGGCCCCCAGCCTAGTTTCCACCCTGCAGGCCCCCACCCACCTTTGTGGAACAAAACCATGTTAAAAGCTGATGAAGTTCAACTATGGAGAATGCTCTGGGCCCTTCTCTCTCTCTCTCTCTCTCTCTCTCTCTCTCTCTGTCAAAAACAATGACATAAATCTTTAAAAAAAAGAAAGAAAGAAAGAAAGGGTAAATGCCCGTACAAAGAAAAGGCATAAAACCTATCATTCATTCAGGTTTGCTGCACCATGCCACCCACTCCAAATTGCTCTAACCTAGGAAGAATTGCCTCTTTGAAGGTAATGCCCCTTTCTTAAAGGTAGCATCCAACCAATGATCAGTCAATGTTAGATATAACCAGCCCTTACTCCCCAGGTGAAGGAAAATTGAACAGCTATCTCAGCTGTTTTTATCTATCAGATGGGCTACAAATTAAATTGAGATTAAATCGTAGTCCAGGCTTTCCTTCTGCCCAACCCTGCTTTCTTCTTTTCTGTTCTAGGTGTGCTGATCTCAGGTTACTTCCCAATAAACTTGCCATATACAAACCTCCACCTAAGATCACACTTCCTGGACAACCTGACCTGTGATGCACATATCTTGTCTTTGATGAGCACGTCTTACAAATATTGCATTGGTTGAGCTGTAGTTTTGTTGTGAGAATAAAATTAGTTGTTACTCCCCTACCATTGCAATTGCTTCCTATAAGGAAATTATGTACTTCAACAGCCCTCTGATAAATGTGGTATATAGAACGTGGCTTACAAAAGGGGAGAAGTGGTAGAGGTGTGGAAGAGGGGGGTCAAGTATATAGTGATGAAAAAAACTGACTCTGGGTGGTGAGCTCAAGATGCAACACAAAGATGATGTACTGTAAAATTGTATACCTAGAACCTATGTAATTTTGCTAACCAATGTCACCCCAATAAATTTAAAAAAAGAAAAAAGTTAATAATATGGCTTATAGGTCTCAGTGGGACCCATTGTTTCCTTCTCCCTTTCACATCTAAGGTCACCAGGTCCTAAAAGTACCCTAAAACCTGAATATCTGGCTGGTCAACATGTCATCACATATCCAGAAATCCATGGCATTTTGATGCTGTAAAAGTAGCCAGATGAAACAAGTCTACTGTTCACTCACCCTATAATTGTCATTCTAAGAAAGAAGAACTTAAAGCTTACAAGAGTTAGTCAAATCATGCAGGGGCCTCCCCGATGATTAAATGGCAGAATGAAAGCATGATGGACACCATGTATGCTCTAAAATTCTTGGTGGATATTTTAGTAAACAGTTATGAAAAGGTATTGGTACTTGGAGGCAGTGGGCTAATGTAGATGCAAGAAAGTGGTCTCTGTTTCCTCAATCTATGAATTATATGAGAGACCTGTTGAGTGAGATGAACTGGCTTCAAGAGCAAAGAGGTTCTGGAGGAAGCAGGTATGTCCTGAACTCTTCAAAAAGGAAAAGAGGAGAAATAACATATTTTAAAAAATAGAAAAAACTGCCCACCCCATTATTACTGAATCCCAGTGATTACCTACACCTCCAGGTTGGAGGAAAAATGAAAGGAGAAACAGAAAAAAATTCAGTCAGAAATAATAAACACATAAAGAAGCCACTGTATGTTGCTGATGTAGAGGTGAAAGGACTTTCAAATAGCAAAATGAAAGCTGTCCTGAGAACTGTGTTTCTCTTCCAGCTGAGTTTGGGGTGGAAGCTAGCTTACCAGCTACTACTCATTGTTCTCACAATGCCTGGCCCCAGTATTTACCCAGGCGTCTTCAGTAATCATGCCACATCTACACGCAGTCACAAGTCCTGTGCAAGACTGGTTATACTAATGCGTTGTTCTGCATAATGATGGTACTCATCCATGTCCCCACTGACAGGACCTCACATCACTGCTCTGTTAATCTGACTGCAAAGACTTGGCCAGGCTCTGCTGGGTGTGAAGAGCTCCTTCCTGAGCCCGAGTTCTGTTTAACTACATAGATCCCGGGCTATCAGTCTGGATTTGGGCAGAGGGAACACATGACTCTCTTATTACAGGTTACAAACCCAAATGCCCTGCCTTTTATTTTACAAAAAACGCTGTCCCAGAGGCTCCAGATAATTGCACTTCAAGAAAACCCATATTGTCTATTAAATGCCACATGCTCAGCAAACAACATACACCTGCATATGCATCTAACCCACAGGCTACTCTTAACTGTATTATCTACTTAGTACTTGATTGTTTATCAAGTGCTCCACTATTTATAACACTAGTGTCTTGGAAGTTAGGTTATATAGATACTATTGCCAGTCTACAAGTGATAAAATTCAGTTTACACTGGTGAAATGTCTTGCTTATAATCATATACCTAGGAAATGGAAAAGACTAAATGTGGATCTGAGCCCTGACTCATGGTCTTTTCAGCAAGCTTTCTTCTACGGTAAATATACTCTGTTTCTATGAATGTCTTCTTTTCCCTGGTGACTGCTTCTGCTCTCTTGACCTTTGCCCCACTATGACATCCTGTTTTGCTCATTAGTGGCTCCAATCTGTCACATGGTTATAGACTTAAGTGTTTGCTTTCACTTTCTACTTCATTCCTGAAATCACAAATCTTCTGGGTTTTATCTTTTAGCCCTGTTCACTCCTGCTCAAGCCTAGCGTAGCCCATGCCTAACTAAAAATAATATAGTGTGACACATGGCTAAATACATTAATCAGTAGTTAAGGCAATGCCAACGGAATCCAAAAAAGTGAAATTTGAATATGGATTAGACAAGTCACTGTTAGACAACTAACCCTGGAAGAGGAGAGCAGAATTTACATATACTTTGATTCTTTACATGTTTGTTAGTTTTCCTTTCCAACTCTGATAAGCAGCCAAGTCTTCACCAAAATAAAGGCTTCTCTAGCACCTCCTAGATGGGAAACACTAAGCACCACTGACACTGAAGGAAATAATGAAATGCCTACTGTGCACCTCATTATGTGAAAGGAACTTTATAGATGTTGTCTCTATAGGTAGAGTACCTAAAACAACAAGAAGTACTATAATGGGAAATAATATATAACAAACATGAACGATATAGAAGTGGTTCACAATAATTCGTTAGTCACCTATATTTTGAAAACTGGAAGCTAAAACTTAAAGCATTCTAGTAAGTGTCAAAGCTCAGCTACAGGAACAGATAGATGTTTCCAATCAGCCACAGTGATAATAAAAATATCTACTATTTTCCTAAGTTTCTAAGTTGTGACAGACTCTACACTAAGAACTATAAAGATGATATCAACAACACTTACAGCAGCCCTTCAAGGTAGGTTTTAGAATTTCAGTCTATTCTACTTGATGGAATTAAGCCCTAGAAATATTGGCTATACAATTAAAATGTAATGAATCCAGGATTTAAGCAATGTCAGCTAAAAAGCATCAAGTATAGCACAGAGGATCCAAGAACGATAAAACTTACTATTCAGGTCAGGTGGCTTCAAAAAAATTTGAACTATGCAAATAGCTCATAGGAGGTCCTTATCAAGCTAAGGGCAAACACAAGTTTGAGGTAAAGGCAGATGTTTCAGGTAAACAGAGAAGAAACTACCATATTGTTCTGTGTACAAGACACTCCTATGTGTAAGACAACCCCTACTTTTCTAACCCACATTAAGGAATCAATACATGGGTTCCTGCTGTGTATACAACAACCCCCAATTTTTTGTCTAACAATTTTAAACAAAAGTGTCACCTTGGGGATGCCAGGATAGCTCAGCAGGTTAGCACTTGGCTTGCAGCCCTGAGGTCCAGGGATCAAATCCCAGCCCTGACCCCTGCAAACCCATGTGCTGAGCTGCGGCACAACTGGTAACCACTGGGATGGGATCTTCTATTTTTCTAGGGAGGGATTACTTTTCTTTAATTTTGTTTTAGATTCTCTTTTCTTTTTTTCCTAAAACATTTGTCTTGAAAGAGGACACACTTATCTTGGCTGGATGTAAAAAGAATTTGTTTCTAACTTGTAGTGAGCCCAAAGAAGAGGCAGAGCAGAGACAATGTCAGTCCCAGAAGGAGATAGATCTGGTGGCCCACAGAAAGACGGGCACGGAAGAGACAGAATGAGAGACAGCTGTGACCAGCTCAGACCTTCCCTCCTAACTTTCATTCCCTTTCTACTCATTCCTCTTATAAAATCCCAAAATTTCACTTGCACACTTGCTTGAAAAATCACTACCAACCTCCCAAATTGCTTAGATTCACAATTTCAGAGGATGGAGCAGGACTGTATAATCTTTCCCCTACTATATTTTCAAAAGGTCCTATGTTATGCTTTATTGTGTATCTAAAAAAATTGCAGAGAAAAGGCAAGCCTTCAATAAATTGTAATTTATTCCTAAAAGATAACTTTGGGCTTACCCTGTCTGAAATCAGGCCACCCGAAACTTTTGAAAATTAAATGGAACACCCACAGGAACTGAAGGACAATAACATATAGAGATAGAGCTGGAGGTTTTCCACTCCCCAGAAATTAAGTTTCAAGCAGTAGAGTTTAACATTTTGTCAGCCTGGTTCTTGCTCTGGTTCTTGCTCCAGTGAGCATAGAAAGAACATGAGACTTCACTTCAGCAGTTTCATGGCCAGAGGATTATTGCTTTTTTCACTTTGTGAATTTGCTGAGTTCTCAGGAAGGACTAATGTATATGTATACATATATGTATATGTATATGTATGTGTATGTGTGTGTGTGTGTGCACGTGCGCGTGTGCGTATGCGTGTGCGTGTGTGTGTGCGTGTGCGTGTGCATGTGCATATGTATCAATGCCAGGTGGTTCTAGAGGAAATGCTTCCAAGGATTCTGATGTCATTTCACCATGGGAGTGAGGACAGGAGACGTGATAGCATCACTGTTTATCAACAGAAATGAAACATCATGTTATTATCTGCTCTTCTATCCGAGATGATGAGAGGTTCAAGGGAGAAGTTGACCCATTTTTCCATTAGTAGTAACTTCTGTCATTGAGAACTTCCCCCAGTGGCTTCTCCAAATGACTCACGCAAAATGTTATATATGTCTGTTGTGAAGTCCCGGGTTAATAAGGTAAAAAATATAATATAAAGTCCCTATCGTTAGAGGATCCTTAACTCGTCTATTCCTTCATTAAACAAATATTTGGGCAAATGAAATAAATATGTAATAAGCACTGTGTTACATATGGGGATTCAAGTGTGAATAATAATAATAAATAAGAATAATAGAAATAAAGGCAACTCATATATATTATTATAAATGCTTAGTAGTGTTTCATTGTAACAGAAACTGTACCTAAAACTAATGTACATTTCTCATTAAATTGTGTCCAAAAAAATCCTATGATGCAGATATTATTACTTCATTTCACAGATGAAAAAACCTGAAGCTTAGAATACGTACTTTGGGAATATTGGGATAGCTCAGCAGTTGAGAGCTTGCCTTGCAACCACAAGGTCCAGGGTTCCATTCCCAGCCCCAGCTCCAGCTCCAGCTCTGGCCCCATGCAAACCCACTTGCTGAACTGCAGCACAACTGGTAACCCCCAAGATGGTGGTGAAGGTTCTCACCTCCCTTTCCAGAGGCCCCCAGTTTAGCTCTGCCCCATGCAGCCTCACATCCACATATGTGGAATGAAACCATGTCACAATTAATAATGTACAACTATGGAAAACTTCTGTGGGGCCTACCACTTTCTCTCTCTCTCTCTCTCTCTCTCACACCTTCTCTCAAAACAGTAAAATAAATCTTAAAAAATAAAAAGACATAACTTCCATCTCCTCATGCTTCATCTAAGTTAATCCACTTGACTCTTTTTGTCTTCAGAACCTGTGATGGATGTATTGCCCACTGAACAATAAAACAGATGAATTTTCTATAATCCTAAAGTCAGTCTATCAACCTCTGTCCTAGGGCGACACAGCCTTTACTCCACTAATTATACCTCTCCTTCTTTCACTTCTACTGACGAATGCTATAAATAGGTATAGAAATCATTAACTCTAAGAAAAATTTTAGTTATATTTAGGTTATATTCTAGGCACTTATATTTTGAGTGTTCATGGACAAAACAGAAAACAAACCCAATACCGTCCTCTCAGGACCAGTCAGTTAAGTGTAACATACAGGAGACAACAGCCTCCTTCTTCTCCTCATTATTAACAAGACCTCAACTTCAGGCATCCCACTTTCTTGTCTCTTATATTTCCAACTCACTCATTCCAGTAACACAATACAAATTGTAAACCTACAAGCATTTCTAATAGATAAGCCCTATCAATTTTCACTGCCTTTCACCCAATCAATTGTCTTTTTGCCTGGCAAGCCCCTCTTTATTAAATTATTCCCACCAGCATTCAAATATAATATACTACCTTCTATATTAAAAAAATAAGTAATTTATTTACCTGACATCACTACCCAATTAGTGCCCTACGTCTCGGCCCCTTTTTTAGAAAATCTGTAAAGAAAAATTTTTTTTTCCATTTCTCTCCACCAAGTCTCTCTTGAATACTGAGAAAGTATTCATTCCTACCCCTCCACTAAAACCATTTTTATCAAGTCATCAAGGATCTCAAGATCAAAGTCTACATTACCAAATTCAGCAGTCAATTATCAGTCCTCTAATAATTCTGTTTTTCAGCATCATTTGACACAGGCAATCTTGCGCTCTTTCGAAATACTCTTCACCTGTTCCTGGGAATCCTGTACTCACACAGCTTTTCCTTCTTCTGCTTATTATTTGCACCTTCCTCTACTACTCAGCATCAAAATATTGCAGTGTCCCAGGGCTTACCTTTCTAGATCTGACCTTGAGCAGTTCTATGGCTTTAAATTCCATGCCTATGCTACTTCAAAACTGTGTTTAGTCCTAACTTCCCCTCTGAACTACATACTTAATCCTATTGCCTATGGAATAGTTTCACTCATATTTCAAATAAACATCTCAAATTTAACTTGTCCAAAACTAAAACTGCTTTATCCCCCAATTTTTCCTTACTAGTGTTCTCTAGCTCAGTAAATTATATCACCAGTCACTTAGGTAGTTAGGCCAAAAAACTTTTCTTTCTTTCACATTTTACACCCAATCCATTAGAAAGTAAATTGGCTTTATCTTCAAAATATATTCCATTTCCCAACTCTTCACCACTTCCACAATGACTACCACTTAATGTCTCAGCTCAACTACTGCAATGCCCTTTGAATTCTCTTTTTTCTCACTCTTTCCCCGCCGTGGCCCATTCTTCACAGCACCATTGATTTGGAATGTAAAATTTAAATGAGAGCATGTTACTTTTTCTGCCTCAAGCCCTCTAAGTCTTTCTCTTCTCACTTAGAATAAAATTCTAAGTCCTTTTCTCAGCCTATGGTCTGGGCAGTTTTCTCTACCACATGATTTTCTGATACTTGCTCCACTCCTACTGGTCTACCTGTTATTCCATGAATACACTAAGTGTGTGATAGCTTGAAGCCTTGGGGCTTCATTCTCCAGCTACTCTTTTTCCAGCATCACATCCTAACTTTATTTAGGCTTCTTCTCAAATGTCACCTCCTTAGAAAGGTCTTTCTGACCATTGCATATAAAAATAGCAAACTCCCTAAACTCTGCCTATGTTTACTCACTTATTTTCAATACCCCAGCAGACAATAAAGGCCATCAGGCAAGGAATTTTAGCTCATGGCTATATTTCTAATATGTAGGTCAGTGCTTGACAAGTAGTACACATTCAATAAATATTTGTTGGATAAATGAATGAAAGAAATCATGCTTCCTGTGCCACCTACTTTCTTATAAGTATTTTAAACTAACTCACTGCTTAGCGTCTTTAAGCTTAGACATTTCACCCAAAATAGAAAGCTGTGTTAACAGCTTTTGTGCCTAGAATCACAAAAACATTTATATATAAAGATCATCATAAAGACTGAGGTAGGATATTATTGTGTGAGAAATATCTGCCTTCCCAGGAGCCCACTCTGCTCAGTGGTTTTGGCTGGGAATATAAAGCCTTCAGTCTTTTCAGGGGAATGTCTTTCCCCAAGGCTCTTAGTCCCTTGGCTGACAGTGGTAATATTTTTGATTGAATAAAATCCCAGGACTTGGAACACTAAATGCTATTCCTAGTACTGCTAATTACTAACTGTGTGACACTAGCCACGTGGCTCCACCCTCACTGGGTTATAGATTTCTCACCTGTAAAACAAGGCAATTATACTGACATTGCTTCCCAGTAATGTTATGTGGAAAAATTAATGATAATGATCATAAAATAATTATTTCTGTCTTCATCTGGTATTAATTGTCACTGTGTGCAGAACTCCCCAGCTATAAGAAGCTGAATGGATGAATAAAGAAGAATGTATCAGACATCATATTTTGTTGAAAGAAATACGTGAGAAAATACAAGAAGTAAGCAATATGTGAAATACCATTATGTGAAATACCATTACTACTACTATTACTAATAAATGTCTTCTATATGGCCACAGTTTCCTGGAATCTTTTTGCTCTACTCAAAAATTTACTCTTTCAGCTGTGAAATTATAGACGAAAGAGAACATTATGGCATCATTTCACAGAATTTCAGAGCCTTGAAGAACCCCAGCACTTTTTTGCCTCTAGCTCAACACTTTTGGTTTAAAGATAAGGTAATTGACAGCCAGTGAGATTTGAAAGTTTTCCAAATTCACCAGGCTGGATCTCTAATCTCCTAATCCCCAATTCATCGTGCTGGCTGATACACTAGGCTGCTCTTCATTGTCTGGAAAAAAAACAGCAGGGTGGCTAGATTCCATTGCAGGCAGCATGAAGGGACAGCATGACGAGAAGCCCAGTAATTTAAGGCTATTAATTTACAGGTAGTTTAGGCCCTAATGATGAATTCTAATAAAAGGTAATTAATAGAATTTAACATTTTTGACCACTTATCACTTTTTATCTTAAAATTCTACTAGGCTCTTTATAACTACTATTTTAGTTCATCCTAATGATAACTGTGCAAGAGAAATATCATCATACTTATTTAAAAAAAATTAATGTTTCTATACTTATTAATAGCTGAATATCCTGAATTTTATATAACTTGACTAAACTCTGATTAAGTAACAGAGTTAAGATTTGAATCCACATTTATCTAGTTCCCAAGTCTTTTATTTACCACTACACAATAAGAAGGGAAAATCTGTGCTTCCATGGAAACTGATGCATTATCTATAGTAAAGGTCATCAACGTTTTCTTAAAGGGCTGCAGACCATAAGGTTAAATCTACAGTAATAACTTGGAATCCAAATGCCCCAAACCTAGAACAACTTGGAATCCAAACAAAAAAATCAAGCAAATTTTGCCTCAGAATCTGAACACTGCTTTGAAATCCAAATGTCGACACATTGTTCATGTGGGACATATCGACTGTATGGACCATGTTTTTATCTGAATGCCCACTTCTCTTGGAACTCGAATGTTTTGGAACTTGAACAGGGGTCTGGGATGGATTAAATTCGAATTCCAAGGCACCACTGTATTTACTCTGTCATTTAGCATAACAAGCAATACATAAATAAATGGGTTTGTTGTGTTCCAATGAAGCTTGGCTTATGAAAATAGATGGTTTTCCCTCAGTTATTGTTTGCAAACCCTTGTTCTAAAGCTCACCTTTCTGTTATTTGATTCTGACTCTATAGAACCACTCTTAACAACCAGCATTGTTATTTTCAGATAATTGATAAGAATGCAAAATTATTCAGGTCTACAGACAGGTAAATTCTGTTTGTCAGAGTTTCTTCTCCCATTGAAGCCAGTTTTGTCTCCCATGTGTACATTCATTCCAATAATCTTGATTTACACGTATGCTTACCTGGCTCCTTGATCTGGGCCCTGCAGGAGAGCTGCCATTCTTTCTCCCTAGCCTTCTCATGTCCACCTCTCCAGACACTGCCCCTCCATCCTCACTTTGCCACTGTTCCACTTCCTGACCTGTTCCATCTGAGCACCCCAGCTGGTCCTCAGTTGCCCCTGTCCCTTTCCTGGCTCTTCCTCCCTCCCCCAGCCATTTCCCTCCTCTGTAGCCTCTCCTTCCTAGCCTCTGCTTCCCAGCCTCCTGTCCTGCCTATCCCTACCCTGCCTGAACCCTGGGTCTCCCTCAGATCCCCTTCTCTCAAACAGCACCAGGCCGGGGTGGGGCCAAGGTTGGGACTGAGCCCCACAGCTGCCCCTCTCCCCTTTTTGTATAATTTAATAAAGAAATGGTCACGCTTCTGAAAAAAAAAAAAATTCTCCTTTGGATTCTCCTTTGAAATGGCTTGACATCTACTGGTCTCCTTCATAAAATAATTAGATAAATCTTTCATTTATACCTAGCTGAGAGTCATCATATTACCTTTTTAGAAAGTTTTCCTTTAACAATAATATAGCAAACAACCATTAGCGTACTCTGGGTACTACATCTAATTTTGTGATAAGGTGCATTTTTTTCTTCTTTGCTTGATGATAAATAAGAAACATGTGTCTTAGTCTTCAGGAATCCTCTGTGCCTGATACTCTTCATGGGTTGCAAGGTGCCATTAATTTATGATCTCTTATGCAACATGAAGGTTGATTCCTATCGATCATCTCAATGCATGCTCTAACAGAGAACATCAACAAAAACGCTTATCTTTTATGACACAAAATTGATAGGGAGAAAGAGAGTTGGTAACATGATTAAAGTCTCATTCAGACACGTGATAAAGGTATTCTCCATTTTATGTTTAGCTGGTGTGCTGAAGGCAAAGCACATTGATTTAGGAAATAAACATACTTCCTCACACTTATCATTCACCCCACCCACTCTCAGCTCCTTCCTGAGCTGGATCATTTAGTAATAGACTCACCAGGCTGGCAAATGGTAGCTAGTTATTATCAAATCTTAGAATTTCAAGGTTGGAAAGAAATTTTAACTGTCACCTTTTTCAAGACAACAACTAAATAAAGAAACCAATGGTAACCTCATAGCAATTGTAAGAGTTAACATCCATTCCTCACTGATTTTTGTCAGGCAATTTTTAAAGTGTTTTATATGTAGCTTGTCCAGGATAGAATACCTCTTGTTTTAACGTAAGTATTAACAATCTCCTCTTTAATCTCAAAAGTAGCTCAATTGGGATAATAAATTAGATGATTACCCTATTTATATATGGCATTTGATTTTAACTTTACACAATTTTATCAAGTATAATGATAATAATACAGAAAGTAATATGCCTGAGTGCATAGAGCAGTAAGTAGAGAAGTTGTGGTATCAACCTTGGAAGTCTGACTGTACGTTATCTACTATACTAGTTTTCCATTTGCTTGCCCATCACATCTGAAAAAGTATAGCCAAGTGGTAAGCCTACCACCCATGAAAGGAACCAGTTTCATCTTTATATAATATTGAAAGTTCTCTTTCTTATTAGACTACAATCTATTCTGAAAAGAAAGAGAACCAAATTGTAAAAGGCTTTTCTTTCCATGTCAAGAAGTTCATGTTTTATTTGAACCTGAAAGCAATAGAAGAGGCAAAAGAGTGTTTTGTTTTTTGTTTTGTCTTGTTTTGTTTTGTTTTGTTTTGTTTTGTTTTGTGTGATATAAAGGTCAGAGGTATTGATTGTGAATTATGCAGAGGAGAAGAAGATCTTTACTAATCCTGAGGACAATCACTAGCGTTTTTTACTTCTTCACAGCAATTTACAAATTTATGTTTTATTTTTAGAGCCAAACATTTCAGAAAGTGTGGATAAGCAGCTATTAGTATAACAGCATGACTGGTAATTAAGGATTGTTGAAATTTTTATCTGAACTAATACATAGGTATCATTTGAAAAAATAGGAGGTAATCAGAAATTGTCTACTAAACTTGACCAACAAACAGAAGTTCTAATTATCAATGTGATAATCAAAACACTAAAAATAGGTATTCCTCCCTCTTTTCAGAGGTCCGTGTGGCAGACCTGTCGGATTTGTCATGTTAGACATTATTTTGTGAAGATACTTTTGTTTTAGACAGTTTTAACCAACTACAGAAACCTATGAAGTTGTATGGGAAATGGGAAAATTCATTGGCCAACAAGGGGATTTTTTAGCAGTATCTAAATTAGGGACAGCTAGGATGGCTCAGCAGGTTGTGCACTCACATTGCAACCCCTGGGTCTGAGGATCAAGTGCTGGTCCTGGCCCATGTGGACCCATATGCTGAACTGGGGTGTGCCCCCCATCCCAGTTCAGTTCCTGCTGGGCATGATTCCCATGCAGGAGGCCTCCTCCCCCTCCCCCACCCCTACCCCGCCTAGTTTCTTCTGTGTGGGGTCCCACACTCACCTGTGGAATGAAACTATGTTGAGAACTAATGACGTACAACTCTGGAGACTGCTCGGGGCCCTCCCCCTTCCCTCTCTCAAAAACAATTAAATAAATAAACAAATAAATAAGAAGTTTATCTAAATTAGCTGTAGTATTTTGTGATTAAGCTAAAGGAAATATGTGTGAGGAGAGCAAAGTCCTCAATTTCAAAAACAATGCATTATCCTTTTTCCTTTCTAGGGTTTGTGATCTGATTATCCAGCTCCGAAGTACCCAAGACATCCATTTGACTATATTTATTTTTAAGAGCATTACATTAAATTCACTGTTTTTAATGTAAGGATGGGAGAATTTTGATTGCCAAGTTCAGAACCCTCTTAAAAATAACAGCTTTGAAGTTCAGTGTAGCTCAGAAGCTTTTAAACTTCACATTCCATTTGCCTGTGGCAACATTTGACCTCTTTCCTCAAGCCCGCTATTTAAATTTCTACTTATTCCCCGCATAGCCTTAGAAACAAATCAACAATTACCTTTAAATAGGAATCTTTATAGTTTAAATATCACAGCCTCTTATTCGATTAAAGAAACATTTTACCTTTAATTAATTTGCTTCAAAAATCCATGTTTTCCATCAAAGAGAAAATGTGCTGTGAAGTTCAAAAATGATTCACCGTTGTAGACGGTAGTGTGCTTCAAAATGTTTCCTAGAGATTTCGTGAAACTTGGAACACTAATTTGTTCTCCCATCTTACAGGAGCTATCATGATCCATTCTAAATGCTCTAATAGAGCACCATAGACTAGGGGGCTTACAAACAGAAATTTATTTTTCACAGTTCTGGAATTACAAATTCAAGGTTTCCACAGAGTTGGTTGGTGTCTGGTAAGGAGCAACTTTCTGGTTTATAAACTGATATATTCTCACCATGTGCTAATATGGAGAAGCATAGAACTGTTTGCTTCAGCACCTTAAAACAACACTAATCCCCTGCCCTCGTGACCTAAGCATCTTCCTAAGTTCCCACCTCCAAATATCATAACATTGGAAGTAGGGCTTCAACGTGTGAATTTGCGCAGAACATAACCTGCAGGCTAGTGTGGTAGCTATTAATTTCTATACGTATAAATATCAGTGACACCACTTCGCACAACTCCAAAGAGCACTATTCTCATTGCATCTATATACCCTGGAGATACAATGTAATGTTAACCTTTTGGACTTAGCAACTTTATATAAAAATTTTGATGTCCTTGGCTATGACCAAAATTGCCAAGGTCATCAGAAAGAAAGAACACATGCTAAAATTATTAAAAGGATCAATTGCAAGAAAATGTACAACTTAAATTAGTTCATAATTTGTTCGTAATTTGACATAACTGACAATCTAATTTTCTAATTATTTTGGATCCTCTCATAATCTTGGCAAAAAAATATTTTTTTTAATAAAATACTTGCTGTTAAATAATCAAGTTGCTATTAAAACATAAGAAAAAACATACCTCTAGCTTTGTTTAAAAACTTGATAAATTACAGCATTGTTCACTTTACTTTTTAGAAGTTAATTATTTTATTGGTCACTAGTTCACTTTGCCTTATAGAATTGAGTTCATATTCAAAATAGACTACTTCATGATTTCAGGTTATTGCTGAATAAGTCAATTTTTCCTTTTTAATTCTTGCAAGCCCCATGATTACAGAGACTTAAATGACTGTCATTTATAGCTGTCTATACTGGTCTATTAGAAGCACCTGGCAGAAATATTTGAAATTTGGATGGAATGACTGTCCTAAAGCAGGTGTTTACCAGAATAGGGTAATAAGTGATATTGAAATTAGGATGTCAAGGGTATATTTAAAATCCAGTGCATGCCTACTGCCAATTGAAATACAATGATCAAACGAAAAGCCCATAGCAAATTAATCTCACAATATTCAAAGAAATAAGTTTGGCAGAACTTGGCCATGAAATAGATGTCTATTTAGCCTAGGAGCATGTTCATAGCCACTTCAGGAATAGTAGGTGTTGAAAGACATGTTTTAAAGAAAAGAACTCCAAATGGTCTCAGGGACAGGGTTTGTTCTAGTATAATAAACACAGTGAAAGGCTGACAAGCTCTATGAATAACAGGCAAAAACAAAAACTAACAACAACAAAAAAAACAAAACAACAAACAAGCAATCAATAAGACTCTTAAGACTGATATCTCATGATTAGAGGCTGAGCATCTCTGAGAAAGTATGGCATATAAAAAGGAACAAATTTTCCTGGAGAAAAAGGAATAAAAATATCCCCAGTGAGGGCCCAAGGAGAAAGAGGAGATAGGTTGTTTTTCGTGTATGTCATTTATGCACTCTTCTGTCCTCAAGATTAGCATATGTACTTAACTATTATATTATATAATTGTAACTTTTAAGCATGGATTATTCGAGTATAATATATACAATGCCAGATAGAATGATAAAATAAACCCTCCTGTACCACGAAGCAGGTTTATCAATTTATAGCCAAACTTGTTTCATTCTAATTCCCATCTACTTTCCACATCCCCTATTTATTACTCATATATCAAACATCATATAATGTCATCTCTAAAAATGTTTATATGTCTCTAAAATGTAAAAGCTCTTTTTAAAACATAGCCACATCATCATGATAACATCTGAAATTTTAACGTTTTAGTATTATCAAAAATTCAGATAGTTCAAATTTTCAGTTGCATCGTAAATGTGAAAGATCTTTTATGCTTACGTTTTGTTTGTTTGAATCAAGATTTAAATAATGTCCACATAGCATAAATGTTTGATATTTTTAAGGCTCTTATTCTCTTTACCCTACCCCCTATAGCTTTCTTTCTTTCTTTCTCTTTCTTTTCTTGGAATATATTTGTACGAGACATGTAGTCCTATGGAACTGCCATCCTTAGATATTGCTGACGTGGTGTTGAACCTCATGATGTTTAAAGTGGTCCGTTGAGTTGTGTATGTCCTACTTGATAGCTGGATTTAGAATCTTGATCAAATGTAAAATTGCTTCAGTTTTGCTTTGGGTTTTGACATTGTGACCTCAGAGATAATGGTGAGTTCTTTCATCAGGGCATAAATGTCTAGTTGTCTCTCCTTTTGTAATATTAGCAGCTGTTACTCCTCAGGGCCTTTAAGTTCCTAAATGCTTCAAAACAGCATAAAAAGTGAATATACATAGGCACATATGTATGCAATGGCAAATACATTGCAAAATTGGAATATTCTATTATTTTTATTTATTACCTAGAATACTTCTTTAAAAAGACATCCTCTTTAATTATTTATCCCATGGTACAGTTCTAATTAAAAGGGATGGATAACTGCAGAATTTTTTTCCTGTATTTAAAAACTTTAAAAAATGAGTTAATTAATTATTATTTTCCAATGGTGATTAATCTTTTTTGAATGATTTTCTAATCATGAATTAAGTACTTTAAATTATGAATCTTTAATAGTTATTATTTTTATTGGTTTACAATTTGTTTCGGTTTGGGACAGGAGAGCCTCTTCAAATGTGTCTTTTGACGTCTTCTGACACAACTTTAGTGGTCACTGACAACTTCCTTGCTATCAGATATGCAAAGTTGTTTCAGACTTATACACTTATTGCCTCAGATCAGAAATCAGCAATTTCTTCATATGCCCTGATTCCTAACGACATGACCACAATCTAGGAACTAAGTATTCACAATGCCTCTGGGTTATTTGTTGTTTTTAGGACTTTTCATTGGATATATCAAGAAATAAATTTGTAATATAATAAATAATGAAATCAGGCAGCTATTTTGTAATTAATGCCAGGATTATAGAATTTTTACATAACATTTTTTACATTTTTATCTATTCTCTTTAATGCTAAATAATTTCAGTTGTCAAAAATACAAAAGATGCTAGAATTACAATATCACATACTCATTAATTTTATCTCATATTACACACATTGACACAATTATAATACTGAAAACTACCACTAATAAATATAATTATTAAAAGTGTGTAAATTATTATTTTGCAGTTCTTGTAATTCAGTGTGACACATTCATATTATCAAATTAAAATGTTCCAAATGACTTAGAATTATCTCTTTGTATGCCTCCAAATACATGTTAATTTACTTCAATTAGGTAATATTTTTAATTTTATAAGTTTAAAAAATGTATGATATTGTTTCATTTTTGCATAAAATATTTACATATTTTCAAGTGACACATATGTCACATTTAAATAAGCATGAACTCTATTTCTATTCTCTCAACTCAATTTCCTCCCACTCTTACAGGTTAATTAATAATTACATAATAATTATTAAGTTACTAATGACTTAGCCTCCATTATTTTTTAGGAAGAGAAAATACTTATAAAATATTACCCAATTCATGGGGAAGCCGGGATGGCTCAGTGGGCTAAGTGCTCACTTTGAAGCCCTGGGGACCAAGGATTGAATCCCAGCCCCAGTCTGTGCGGACCCATATGCTAAACTGGGGTGTGCTTCCCGAATGCGGTGAGGCCTCCAGTTCAGTTCAAAATATATATATATATTACCCATTTCATACAGGGAAGCCTCTTATATTTTAAAATATGGTTTATTTTACAGAGGTTCACATTGTTGTTCTTATGTTTACTTTAATATTAATACAACTTTATGATATCACTTCAAGTATTATTTTTATGGGTGCTTTACCTAGAAAATTGAAATTAGCTAATAAACTTTTCTTTCCCTACTCCAACCTCTTCCATGGGATAAAATTTTAAATGATATAATTTTGCCTCCAGGTAATAACTGGTATTATATATTTTGAAATGTTCTTCCTGTTATTCTCTTAAACTGTATCTTTTATCAAAGCATATAACTATGATAAATTATAATTTTTCTCTTATAACCGTAATTTATTCTTAGTTCTAAATGCAAATTTATTTATATAATCATAGTTTTCATTTTCCTATATTTTTCCAATTTTGGTAATCTAGTGCTCATTCTGTAGCAGACCCCTTAGATAGGTTTTATGGAAATAAAATTCATTGGAACTTTGCATTTTGATAACTTCTAATGCTGCATTTATTTTGTAAAAAGATAATATAACATAATGTGATATAACATAATATAATAGCAATATATAATATATAGATACTTGATTCACATATTCTTTTTTTAAATATGTTTCCTTGGGTATATGTTATTATCTGACATAAAAGGTTGTTATTTAAAAAAGTCTTATGGCATGATAATCTTTCTCTTATAAGTGATCTGCATTTTTGTTGGGTATCTAGAGTATTTTTAAGGTTTATTGTTATATTTTACTAGACTAAGTCTCAATGTTGATCATTCCAATGACCTTTAAATTTCTTAAAAGTTTATTAGTAGTAGTTATGACCTTTGATTTTTCTTATTTGCAAATTCCTATTATACATATGTTGCATCTTCTTTGCATATCTTCTACATTTACAGTTTTCTTTCAAATTCTATCTTCTTTATTTTTAATATTTTTCTCTTCAACTTTTTATTCATCTTGATAAATTATCTGGTGTTATAATTCTTATTCATGTATTTCTAGTTTAATATTAATTTCTGAAATAAATTTATTCTAATTCATTCTTGATTTCTATAATTTTATTTCTACTTTTTTTCCTAATTGTAATTTGCATTGTTGTTTCATGTCATCTTTTATCTGTTTGGCATGGTATTTTTTGTCTATAGGTTGGTTATGTAGTGCTTTCCCCATCACTTCTGTTTTTTTTTTTTGTATTGTTTTGTTAGGGTTTCAGTTTTATTTTATTAATAGAGTTGTATAGTATACAAACACTATATTTTCTATTTCTAATTTTATATAACTTTAATATTTCTGACCTTTAATAATTGAGGGTTGGATGTTGGATCAGGACAATTTTTGAGTTTCATACTATAAAGTACTACTTTCTCTTGTTTTTGTAAAATGGTTTTGAGAAATACAGTGAATAAATAAAATGGAGTCACTTTTGTCAAACTGCTATATTACTGAAATCTAGGAAGCTGAGGTATGAGAAAATGATTCTATTCATGTTTTAATTAGACTGAGAATTTAAACTTTGAATTTTCCAATCCTACCTCAATGCCTAGACATAAATCAGACCTTCAGATAACCTTCTAGTTACCCATTGAAGGACTCATGTATTCAGACCACCTGACATCCATTATCTTAACCAATAGATATAACCAGACCTCCTGGCATGTATCTTCCAGACAACCTGCCATCCATCATGCATAACACCTGATATCTGAATGATAATTTTCATCAATCCAGAGGCTAGAAATGCAGACTAATTCTCCCCAAGAATATATTTTTTACTATGAGAACTCTTAGCTTCTCTTTCATCTTCAGGACACTCTGAAGAAGAAAGTTGTGTTTGTGGTTTGCAAACCTTAAGACCCCTGAATAAATTTTTATCATTTATTTCTAGTCAAAGTCCCCAGACTTTTATTCGTTTGTTTAATAGTCTCATACTTGTGAAGATCTCCAGGCACTGGTTCATTTTTCACTTTCATATTGGCTTTACCTTTCCTTTGCCCTGACCTATTCCATATAGATCGAAATCTCAGGAGTCTTTTCTCAGAATTTGGATTTGTTTGATAAGGTAGTTTTGTGTTGGTTTTAAGAATTCATGGGGAGAACACAGACTGTTTCTGTTCCTTCAGATCTTTCCATGAACCTCTTTTTTGCATATAATAGTAGCCTTTTAGATTCAACTACTATATTCAAACTCCCCCTGATCTTTGCAGTAGACATCTGCTGGCTACTTGGGTTCTACTATTCTTAGGTCTTCCAGATGTTTTATTTATACTTTTTTGTTTCACACTACACAGATATTGATAGAATTTATTTAGTTCTTACAACTTCATTTTCAGCCATTTAGTATCCTTTGGTAGATGACTGGATAAGGAAGCTGTACATTTACACAATGGAATATTACTCAGCCATAAGACAAGATGCAATACTGACATTTGTGACATGAATGGACCTTAAGATCATCATGTTAAGTTAAATAAGTCAGGCTAAAAAAATCAAGAAGTGTATGACTTCACTTATATGTGGAATACAAAGATGAAAGTAACAAAGAAATAAAAACTCACAGACACAGTCAATAGTTTAGTGGTTACCTGAGGGTAATATAAGGGATTATTGTCACCAACTAGACATAACAAAAATTCATGAAATTAAAATAGTAAAACTACATTGTCTTTCATCAATCTAGATATAGTTATAAGATAGTATAAAGTTCCATGAAATATAAGGATTCAATTTGATGTTTTTTACATTGGTTTCTGTTTCTATTTGTTCTTTAATATTAATTCATTATCTTGACCTTACTTTCAAAACAATTCTTCGTAAATAGAAACTGTTCATGACAAAACTTGTTTAAGAAAGGAGCAAGATGGCGGCATGAGAGGAGAACCCAGACATCTACCTGGGAAGGGACTTACGGACAAAAAGGAACCCACAGGGGAAACCCTGAGAAGCACCCTCAACTGAGAGAACCACACAACGCAGAACAACACACAAAGGTTAGAGGAAAAAGGGGAGAGCGGGAGAGGGAGGGAGAAGGAGCAGTTTGGGGACAGGAACGGAGCGTGGAGCGCGGCCCGGGGCTGGCAAACACAAAGGGGGATTGGGGGACTACAGCCAAAGTGGAGCTAGACCCAGGGCGGGCTGGAAGCCGAGACCTAGGGAGCGTGGAAGCCCCACAGGAATGTGGACAATTTAACATCCCAACTCAAGGGGCGACACGCGGTGCCCTAATCAGATCACAGAGCCTAAAGTGGCACAGGGAC
>PVKE010026404.1:0-22330 GCA_004027555.1 Craseonycteris thonglongyai
GACGCACTTTCAGCAGTGCAAGGTATTCATGGCTGAAGCAACAGCTGAGTTCCCCACGTCATTTGCATGCGAGATCATCAAAGACCTCCAGCTGCAGTTTCAGGAGCGTTTTTCTGACTTGGATACAAAGGCAGAAGAAGTGAGACTGTTTAAAAACCCATTTGAAGCAGATGTGGCCAGTTGCCCAGATGAACTGCAGCTGGAGGTCATTGAGTTGCAAGCAAATGACCTTAGGGACAATTTCAAAGAAGGACTGGTGGGTTTTTACCAGTTTTTGCCCAAGGAAGACATTCCTAATGTCAAAACTTTTGCATCAAGGTACTTTTCAATCTTTGGAACAACATACTTGTGTGAACAAACATTTTCAAGAATGAAATATGTGAAGAACAATTTGAGAACAAACTTGATGATAATCTCAGGTCACTGTTGATGTTAGAAACATCAAATCTAAAGCCAGAAATGTCTGCTATTTTGGCATCCAGGAAACAATTTCACCATTCCCACTAATACAGGTGTTCATGTGTAGTGTATCAATGTGTTATTAAATAATAACTGAATAAAATAATATTAAGTAAATAATTAAAAACAACATCTATGTTTTGATTCTTTTTTATTTGGACCTCGAGTGTGTAGCCGGCCCCCAAACTGCTGTTTGATAGTTAATGCGGCTCTCGGGTTGAAAAGTTTGCAGACCCCTGATTTATACAATGGAATAATTCTCAGCAATAAGAAAAGATGAAATACAGCTATTTGTGACAACATGAACGGATCTTGAAAACATCTTAAGTGAAATAAGTCAGACTGAAAGAATCAAGAAAAATATGACCTCACTTATAGGTGGAATATAAAACTGAAAGGAACAAATAAACAAAGACTCATGGGCACAGTCAATAGTTTAGTGGTTACCTGAGGGTAATGGGGGAGGATAATGGGTGGGAGAGATGGGTGCGGGGGAATAGGGAAGGGAAATCAAATATGTGGTAATGGAAAGTGAGCTGATTCTGGGTGGTGAGCACATAATGCATAGACAATGTAATGTAGAATTGTATGCCTGGAAACAATGTAATTGGTATCAATCAATGTCACCCCAATAAATTTATCAATTAAAAAAAAAAATCTTGCCAGTGCCTGGAACTGGTTGTATCCAGTGCTTCTCATGTTGGGTATGTAGGTGGAATGGAGCAGCAAGTCTTTTTACACAGTTATAGGCACGATGCAGATGGAATAAAACTGGAAATTCTTGTTCCTAAAAACAAAACAAAACAAAAAGAAATACAGCCTTTTACATTTCAAAATGCACAGGGGCTGACTAAAATCCCGATGTGACCTAAATTTCCCTTGCAGCTGAAATGGCACACTGAGAATTGGAACATCTCACACCTGTGGCAGTGCTGATATGAGTCCTACACATTGGCTGGGGCTACAGGGTCCTACTTGCTGTGGGGTGAAGGATCCAGGGCCACAGGTTGCTGACCTCTAACCCCACTATGGGAGTGGGAAGCTGGGCATTACGGTGTCTAAAGTCACACATGAAAACCTATCCAGACCCTCCCTATATCAGGTCACGTCAATGAGTGTCTTTGTTCTTAAAGAAAGGGTACAATACCACACGGACTCATGACCCCAGAGATCACCAGGCCCTTCTGTTAAGATCCCCCCAACACACTCGGAAAAATTAATGGGTTAACTGAGGACTGCCCCATCCAGGAGGAGGGTGAGGTGGTGCCCACTAACTGCGGGCAGATGCCAGCTGGGAGCGGGTTCAGCTAGGCGCCCACGTGAGGGTGCAACTAGCAGGATGCCTGGCACGGGGTCTGTGACTCTGTCCAATGAGGAAGGCGGGGGTGGGTGGATGGGGGCCGGCAGGGCAAAATCCGGTCCCCAAAACAGAATAATCACGGAGTGGTGGCGTGACGGAGATCTGTCCAATCAGAATCCTTAGAACGGAAGCGCCTAGAGCTCCGCCCAGTGACGTTGTGAGTTCCTGAAGCACTGCCCAATCAGGGTGCGGGAGGCCAAAGCATTGTCCACATTCGCTGCCCGCGGCAGGCTTGCTCGCATTCCGCGTTGACGTCTCTCTCGGCCAAGGGAGGCGCTCTTGCGCACCTGCCGGAACGGCCCTAGGTGTCTAGTCACTGTCCTCTCAACTTCTGGGGCTGCGGAGCCACAGGGAGGACTCCCTGAGAACTTGGAGCGAGGCCGCGAGATGGTGAGTTCGCGGGGGTGGTCCGAGACCCAGAGGGGCTGGTTTGAACCGCCCGGAACCGGCTGAAAGTGGCGCGTGGCCCTCGTCTCTCTGCGCCCCACTGGGTCCCGACCGGAGCCTCTGCCCTCGGTATCGGGATGGGTCCCAGCATCCTATCCCCGCCCGCGTGGGGTCTTGGGGGTCTCCACCCGAGTCCTAGGCCTGTCAGGGGACCAAGGGAGGACTAGACGACCACCCTCGCGAGCAATCAGGGCCTGGGGACAGGCTGGACTTTGACAGATAATGCCAAATCCGGGCTTGTTTAAGGAGACTTTATTCCAAAGACTCGTGCAATAGGAACAAGGCTCGGGGCTCAGAGCGGCGACCGCGTCTCAGAACACGCAGAGAAGGTCTTTTCTGAGGAAGGAGTAGAAGGAAAGCGGAATGTCAGGAAGGGCCTCCCTGTGGTCAGCATACTCTCCGCTCAGGTCTGCAGGGCGTTGTCTGCTGCTTAGTGCTTGTTCAGCCCGAGTGGAGACAAAGTCTGTGAGAGGACAGGAGCCAGAATAAAATGTGGATAAGAAACGTGCAATTGTGATTAGTGGTCCAGCCTGTGGAAAATGAAAAACCCGAACTTTCTAAGGAGAGACTTTCATTCAGAAGAATGACTGCAAGGGATGGGGAGCACTGGGTCCCAATCTGCAGGTGTCTGGAGAGTTGGACAAAAAGAGTTTTGTTTTATATTTTTTTTTGACAGAGAGACAGAGAGACAGAGAGAGAACTGAACTGGGGGCACTCCCTAGTTCAGTACATGGGTCCGCACTGGCCGGGGCCGGGATTCCATCCTCGGTCCCTGGCGCTGCAAAGTGAGCCCTTAACCCACTGAGCCATCCTGGCTTCCCCAAGAGTTTTGTTGTAAAGAGAAGAGTCAACAAAAGTAGGAAGGATCAAGTGTGGTTGGGATGGCAGGTCCCTGAGGACAGCCTGTCCTCAGGAGGGGTTGTCAGCAGGCTCAGGCTGAGGACAGGCCAAAGTTTTGGGGTCTGGGAGGAGAAAAGCTGAATCACATTCTGGCCAACTAGCATTTATTTTACTGGACAAACAATACAGCTAATCATTTTGGACTCAGAACTGAAGTGTGTGTGGGGTGTCTGCCTCTGACTTTGTTGTAAGAAAGCATGAAGTACATCTGAGAGTCTTATCTAAGTTGGATGAAGTGGGTTCTTGCAGTATGGCCTTTTCTTCTTTTTTTTCTTATGATTTATTTTCTTGTTTTGACAGAGACAGAGAGAAGGGGGAGGTCCCAGAGCAGTCTTCATAGTTGTACATCATCAGTTTTCGACGGTTTTATTCCACACAGGTGGGCTGGGGGCCGTGCAGGGTAGGAACTGGCTGTGGGGCCTCCCACATTGGAAGCTCACCCAGACAAGAACTGAACTGGGGCTTCCGACATGGGAAGCACACACCCAGTTCAGCATGTGAGTCCTCACTAGCCTGGGCCAAGAGTCAATCCTCCGACTCTGGAGCTGCAAGGTGAATGCTTAACCCACTGAGCCATCCCGGTATCCCCAGCATGCCCTTTTCGAGAACAAATTATAGGGGGGTGGGAGGGTGGTTTCTTTCACCTCCATCAATGATTCCAGGAGCACAGGGCTCAGCAGGATTCAGCATTGCCACCTGACACCTGTGAGCAGCCTCCTCTGTGTCCAGCTCCACACTGAGAGCTTTCCCTTATTCCAGCCTCTTGTTATAGCTGATGTAAAATGAATTCTTTTTGCTTCATTTCTTTTCCTTAAGGGTAGTAAGTGAGGGTAGTAAGTGTCTCAGGACTTTGTCCTGCTTACTCTTGTTATTCTGGGACTTATCTAGAGATAAGGTTGGGAAAGAATTTCTCATATTCAGAAAATGCCTTTTGTTCTATTAGAATTGTGAGGAAAATGCATGAAGTTCCACATCTTCATGTGAGGTCAGTGGAGAGATGGATCAAAAAGATTCATAAAAATGGTTATGCATGTTTCCTTCTCATCTTTAAATTGTGTTGTCATTAATGAACAGTGACATAAAACAGGCATGTCTTCAGTATCTGTGGATTGGAAGCCTGTGGTTTGTGTGTCTTTTTTTCACTAATGGAGGAAATTATATTCATTGAACAATCAATACTTAATCCATCTTGCCTTTCTGGAATGAAATAAACTTGGTTTTGACTTACATTAGTTATATATTTATATCTTAGATTTCCTTTTAAAAAGCCTTTTTGCCTTTATATTTATGAGTGTTTTTTTCTTTGACTATATCTTGATCATCTCTTTTTGGTCTTGGTAATACTCTGTAATTTCTTTCTACTATTTAGAGTCATTGATTTTTAAATATTTGTTACCTTTTGAGAACTGCCTTTAGAGTGTGGGGGTGTTTGAATCAACTGATTGTGTTTCTGTGGTGATGATGGATATTCTCAGATGTTCTGTTTCCTTGCATCATCTCAACTATGTTTACTGATATCTATACATTTATCCCATTACAGCTAATCTAAAAAATGTCTTCCCACAAGTGTTTTGTTATCAATTTGCTTAGTCTCTGAATCATCTGTATTTTGTTCCTTTTTCACATTTTTGTTTATTTGCTCTAGTTCTATTATATTTAAATAAAAATGCTGTTAGTTTAAGAAAGATATATTTTTAGTTTGTCTGACTTCTTCAAAATCAGCTTTAATTGAGGTATAATTTACATACTGTAAAGTTTACTTGTTTAAAGTATAAAATTTAATGGTATGTGGTATATTTATAGAATTGTACATTTATCCTCATATTTAATTTTGGAACATTTTTATCACTCCTAAAGAAAACTTGTGTTTATTGGTCAACACCCTGCATCTAGTCCTCCCCTCCCACCTTACCTGGTTCCTGTCAATTTATTCAAGTTTCTATCTCTATAGATTCGCTTCTTCTATACATTTCATGTAAGTGATTCCATACTCTGTGTGGTCTTTTGTGAAGCTTGGTAATGTCCTTAAGTTTCATTGAGATTGTGCCATGAATCATTTCTTAATTCCTCTTATTGCCAAATAATAATTTATTGTGTTAATAGCCCACATATTGCTCATATAGTTCAGTGAATGGACTTAAATTGTTTCTACTTTTTAGATATTATGAATAATGCTGCTGTGAATATGTTTATACAATCATGTGCTGCTTAAGGCTGGATACATTCTGAGATATGTTCCTTACGGGATTTCATTGTCCTGTGAACCTTTCAGAGTTCAGTTGCACAAACCTAAATGGTATAACCTAGTACAGTAGACTATGTGGTACAGCCTATTGCTCCTCCACTGCAAGAGTGTACAGCATGTTACTATTCAAAACATGAGATTCAGTCAAGTACATGAGTAAATGCTGCAATAAAGAGACCTGGTTAACACAAGATGTAGGAGGCTGCTCCTGGCATAACACGGCATTCTGTTTTACTATTACCGGTAACTTTTTTTAAAACTTTTCTTTATTTATTTTATTGTTTTTGACAGAGAGAGAGAGAGAGAGAGAGATACAGAGACAGAGAGAGAATGAACTGGGGGAACTCCCCAATACAGCATATGGGTCCGCGCGGGCCGGGGCCGGGATTCGATCCTTGGTCCCCGACTCTGCAAAGCAAGCGCTCAACCCACTGAGCCATCCCGGCTTCCCCTATTAACTTTTTTTATAAGTTGAAAAAGTACAGTCTAAAATAATGGTAAAAGTATAGTATAGTTCTTAGGCAAAATGATTCCCATTACCTAACATGACCAACACCATCTTTTCTATTTATCTTTTAAATTTTAATGTTTGAGAGAAGGGGTGTGTGTGTGTGTGTGTGTGTGTGTGAGAGAGAGAGAGAGAGAGAGAGAGAGAGAGAGAGAGAGAGAGAGAGAGAGAGACAGAAGCGGGGAAGGCCCAGAGCAGTCTTCACAGTTGTACATCATTAGTTGTGACATGGTTTCATTTCACAAGGTGGATGTGGGGCTGTGCAGATAGGAACTGAACAGGGGGCCGCCTGCATGAGAGGCAAGAACCTTTGCTGCTGAGCTATCCCAGTGGTTACCAGTTGTGCCTCAGTTCAGCATATGGGGTAGCATGGGCTGGGGCTGGGAATTGAACCCTGGACCTCATGATTGTGAGGCAAACACTCAACTGCTGAGCTATCTCTGCCTCCCCAATGCCATCTTATGAAGCCAGCTGCCTGACAGCTCACCTTGGGAAGGTTGGGCTCCAGTCACGTGAAAGGAAAGTTCTTGCATGGACAAATGGGCCCATTAAGTCGTTTATTGCTTTGGATTGTACAACTCTTTTTTTTTTTTTGAAAAATTGTGAAAAGACATTTATTACCAAGCTATAAATTAGAGGTGTTGGGTGGGGTGGGGTGGGGTGGGAGGAGCCCAGTGGTCACATTTGAGGCCTCTGGGTTTTGTCTTCCTGGGCCTGGAATCTGAGTTCTTCCTCAAGGTGCTCCTTCACTCGGACCACCTTTGACTGTAGGTAAAAGGAGCTGCCCACAGATTTGTCGTTCACCTTGAATAGGTGTTTGTAGTTCTGCAGAGGAGGGGAGATGGTGAGAGGTGTGCAGTCTCTGGATTACAGAGGTAGGGGAAGCTTCTGGATCTCCTCAGGGCTCAGCTTGGAGACGTTGAGATCTGCTGTGCTTCCTGGAGGCTGAGGCCAGAGAGGTTGGAGGCAGCTGCAGACTGGGGTCAAGCATGTTCCCAGGCGTCAGCTGCTGCCCAGCTGGCTGCAAACTCCTGCAGCAGGGCCCGGGCGAAGGCCCTGCCCACTACCTGTACCCCTATCCCAATGATCTGGGCCAGGTACCTGGCCATAGCTGCTGCTCTGCTTCAGGGGAGTGAGCTCCACCTTCCAGGTTCCCGGCCCCAGCTCAAGGTGGATTGTACAGCTCTTAAGCATGTGCCACATGGTTACAAGCCACTTGTGTTAACACGTGCCTCTTTGGTATATATGAGGGCTGTCTGGAAGGTATTCAGCTATGTAGTATGAAAAATAGAGGCATTTATGGCTGGATTTTTTTTTGGACAGCCATGTGTGCGCATGCGTGCAAGTGTGCGTATGCATATGCATGTGTGTGTAACACCCATGTTGCCTTTTCATTGCAGAGAAATGTCATCTTGCTGCTGCCCAAGACTCTGCTTCAGTCTATAAGATCCCTGAATAAACTTTTTGTTTAATGCTGGAGTTATCAGCCTCTTTCTTCTGTCTCTTTGCACTTTGGGAAATTTTCTCAACGATAGTAATTACTTAAAGAAGTAACATAGTCATTTATTATTATTACCAAGTAATATATACACGAGCAGTCTTCATAATTGTACGTCATCAGCTTTCAACATAGTTTTACTCCACAGGTAGGCGTGGGTCTGTGAAGGGCAGGAACCAGGCCCCGGGGGGCCTCCTGCATGGGAGGCATGCCCTTCAAGCTGGGGTCCTCCTACATGGGAAGCACATCTCCAGGGCAGGAGCCCAACCAGGGGCTTCCCACGTGGGAAGCTCACTCCAGCAAGAAGTGAACTGGAGGCACACCCCATTTCAGCATATGGGCCTACACTGGCTGGAGAAAGGATTTGATCCTCAGACCCCGGGGCTGCAAGGCAAGTGCTTAAACCACTGAGCTATCCCAGCTTCCCAATACATATATTATTATATGTGCTGTGCTTTTATATGACCAGTGGCTTAGTAGGTTTGTTTACACCAGAATCACCACAAACATGGAAGTAATGTATTGTGCTATGATGTTATACTGGCTACAATAGGAATTTCTCAGCTCTGTTATAATCTTTTTTTTGTTAATTGTTACATTTATTTGGGTGACATTGGTTGGCAATATAGTTTCCAGGTGTACAACTCTACATTACATCTGGGGCCATTTTTTAAAATTCTAGGTTATTGTTTATTGATTTGAGAGGTCCTGATGGCTTGACAGGTTCTTTAGGAGCCAGGCTCTCCTCTTACTCAACAGGTGTGCCTAGCCTGGGACCTGGCCTTTGTCTGTGCCCAGTGTCCCCCTCATCCTGGGATAGGTTGTGTCTTTGCCTCTGTCAGATATGAAGGAACTAGACCTGGTTCCTTGATGCTGGCGACTTCCAAGGTAATCTCAGTATTCATGACATCCTGACATCCTGGTTTCAGGTCTTAGTGCTGATAGGGAAGGAACTTTTGAATGAGCCAGGTATTCCTTTCTGTGTTATCTGAATGATGATTTCATTTTTCAATCTTTACCTTACCCCAGAATCTGCTCCATTTCAGGAAAAGTCATTTTTTTTTCCATATATTTTTATTTATTTATTTATTTATTTTTGACAGAGGGAGAGAGAGAGAGAGAGAGAGAGAGAGAGAGAGAGAGAGAGAGAGAGAGAGAGAGAGAGAGAGAGAGAGATAGATAGATACAGAGACAGAGAGAGAACTGAACTAGGGGAGCTCCCAGTTCAGCATGTGGTTCCGCACGGGCCGGGGCCGGGACTCGATCTTCGGTCCCCGGCGCTGCAAAGTGAGCACCTAACCCACTGAACCATCCCGGCTTCCCCATAAAAGTCATTTTATAATTATGTGTGGACAAGTCTATATCATTGTTGTCACACTTTGCTTCAGAGTTCCAAGCACTGACCATCGCTGAGTGTCCTGCATGTGGTTTGTCATTGTCATTTCCCATGAGAACATGAGCTCAGCACTCCTAGGAATCTGGGTCCTTGCCTTTTGGCCTCCCTTATCTTCCCACACACACTGGTGAAGAGGGGTCTTGTTGAAATAGAACATGTGGGATGTTTCAGGAGGCGGTGGTGTTTGCGGATGTGGCCGTGAACTTCTCCCGGGAAGAGTGGGCTTTGCTGGATGGTGCTCAGAGGAAGCTCTACAGAGAAGTGATGCTGGAGACCTGCCGGAACCTGGCCTCAGTGGGTAAGGACGGCTTCATCTCTTTCCCAAGATTTTAGAGATGAAATATTTTTATAGTTGTCCTTTTTATTGGGTTCAAGGAAGGACAATATGTTGCACAAAAGACAGATGCAATCTGACCTAGAGTCAGCTATCTTTTTCTTTTTTTATTTATTTTTTAATAAATCTTTTTAAAGTTTTATTTATTTATTTATTTATTTATTTATTTATTTATTTATTTTTTGACAGAGAGAGAGAGAGAGAGACAGAGACAGAGAGAGAACTGAACTGGGGGAACTCCCCAGTTCAGCATATGGGTCCACACTGGCCGGGGCCGGAGCCGGGATTCAATCCTCGGTCCCCAGTGCTGCAAAGTGAGCGCTCAACCCACTGAGCCATCCCGGCTTCCCCAGCTATCTTTTTCTTGATGACAAAGTTTTATGTATTAAATTGACTTTTTATTTCTCTTGAACGAAAGTTTGAGGCTCCCTAATTTTATGAGTGTGAGCATCTCTGCAGTTCACTGTGGGGCAGTGAGAGCAGTTTTATGGCATTCACTCTTGAGACAGTTACACTGTGGTTAATACACATTTTTCTTCAATTAATCCCACACTATACATTATCACTGGCCTTGAAGCTCAGGTATTGGCCCTTCTCATAGATTGTTGCCCTCCACCCTCCATTATAAGGACCTTTCTCTAGGAGCAGGGCAGCACTATGCACTATCTGGAAGGCAGCTATGCTCACCACTATACCACCAATGCCACACTATGCACTATCTGATGTTCCCAGTGGCAGCTGGGGACTGTGGAGAAAGGCTCCATGTAGGGCCTCTGTGTCTGAGAACTGTAGGAGAGTAATAACCCTCAGAAGGAACATAGGGAATGATATTTGTCCATGTGCATCAGAAACATGGCTCAGTCTGTTTTGAGAAGGGTGATTATTATGTACCTGGCTTCTGTGTTGGACTTTTCGTCTTCACTCATTTGGGAAGACTTTCCCTTTTTCCTCTTGTAATGGTGGTATTTGGGCATGTACATTTTGTCCAGTTCCTCCCTAGTATTCATTTTTGATAATATTTATTAGGTCTTCATCTTTTTTGAAGTAATTTCTTATTGAACAGGCTACCATTTTGACTTACTTTTCCTGTTATTGCCAAGGTTGCAAATAGCAAAGGTCCCAGAGTTTTTCTTTGCTCACAAATATATGAGCAAAGAAAATTAGTTTATTCTTTTGGGTCATTATATGAAAATAAAGCTACACATTGTTATTCTCTTTCCTTCCTGTACGTTACCAGTTCTTTCCCAGGAAACGTAATTGAATTATGCTATCAATTGTTTCAGATTGTTTCATGCACATTAAAACCAGTGCATCATGTCCTCAGCAAGATAATTTGGAGAGTGAAATATCCAGTGAACAGAATATACTAAGATTCACAAGAAATTATTTCTGGTCTTTCTTTGGAGAAAACCGGACAGTTTATAACATTGCAGATCAGCACCAACTCCAAGAGGGGCATTTGAGGTGAGTGGCACTCACATAGGAGGAAGGGAGAATCTTGACTAAGTGTTAGACTAACTTGGAATTAAGAAAAACTATAAACCTACCTAATCAATAGTGTATACAGAGAATGCTTACCGGACACTATTTTCATAAATGTGATGTAGCTATTAAATGTCTGAAACAGAATTCAGATGGAAACAGAGATTAAGAAACCCAGATGTGGGATGCCAGGATAGCTCAGCAGGATGAGTGCTTGCCTCCCAATTGCGAGGTCTGAGGTTCAATTCTTGGCCCCGGCTCATGCAACACAATATGCTGAACTGTGGTGCAACTGGTAACTGCTGGGTTGGCTCAGAGATGAAGGTTCTAGCCTCCTATGTGGGAGGCCCTGGTTCTGTTCCCATCCTGCACAGCCCCACATCCACTTTTGTGTAATGAAACTATGTCACAATGAATGGTGTACAACTTCGGAGACTGCTCTGGGCCCTTCCCCCTTCTCTCTCTCTCTCTGTCCCTCTCTTTCTCACTCACTCACCTTCTCTCAAACAATAAAATAAATTTAAAAGAAAAGAAAAGTTTCAAATATAAGAAAGAAGGAAAATTATGGCTCTATTTGAGCTCAGCCAGAACATTAAGCTTGTTCCAGCATGGAACAATGCAGACAGTGCTGAAAACATAAATGTTCTTTGAAAATGGCAAATGCATTGTCAAAATAATCATTACCACCATCAATAGGGGAAGCTGGGATAGCTCACTCAGGTTAAGTGCTTGCTTTGCAGCCCCGGGGTCTGAGGATCAAATCCTGGCCCTGGCCTGTGTGGACCTATATGCTGAACTGTAGTGTGGTCCTAGTTTGGTTCTCGCCGGGGCAAGCTTCCCATGTGGGAGGCCCCTGGTTCAGCACCCAGCTTGTGGGGGCGTGCCTCCAATGTGGGAGGCTCCTGGCTCAGTTCCTGCCCTGTGTGGCCCCTGCCCACCTGTGCAGAAAGAAACCACATCGAACACTGATGACATACAACTATGGCGATTGCTCTGGGCTCTCCCCCTTCTCTCTGTCTCTCTCTGTCTTTGTCTCTTTCTCTGTCAAAACAAAATTAAATAAATCTTAAAAATACCCATCAATAATCATTTATAAAAAAATCACTTACGATCATTCATCCCTAATAGTGTGCTTCCTATTTGAACAGAAGTCATTGTGTGGAGAGTCCCTGTGAAGGTGATGGAGGTGATCAATGTGGGCACATCCTGAACCAGATCACAGAGTTGCCTGTACCTGAGCGACATCTGACTGGAGTTCAACTCTCTGAATGTACAAAGTGTGGAAAAGCCTGTGCAGACTGTTCTTTTCTTACAAATCAGCCTGGCTCTTCCCCTTGGCACACACCTCATGCCTGTGAGGAATGTGGGCGAGCCTGCAGGTGTGTCTCACGCCTGAGCACTCATGTGGAAACAGACCTTGTGTTGAAACACTGTTCATGTCAGGACACGGGAAGAGCATCTAAGAGACACGTGAAGAGTGTCAGTAGTGAAAACTCTTTTGAGTGTAACAAATGTGGAAAAGCTTTCAGTTGTCCCTCATCCTTTAGGGGACATGTGGGAGGTCACTGTGGACAGAAAATCCCTGTGAGCAAAGTATGTGGGAAAGCCTTTATGTATTACTTTTACCTTACAGGACACCCGAGAACTCACACTGGAGAGAAATCCTATGTGTGTAAGGCATGTGGGAAAGCTTTTGGTAGTTCGAAATACTTTAGAAGACATGTGAGAACACACAATGGCGTGAAGCCCTATGTATGTAAAGAGTGTGGGAAAGCCTATAGGTATCTCACAAATCTGCAGGAACATAAAAGAACACACAGTGGGGAGAGACCCTATGTATGTCAGCACTGTGGGAAAGCCTTTAGTCGTCACTCCTCCCTTCGAGGACATGTGAGAACACACAGTGGAGTGAAACCTTATAAATGTCAGCAGTGTGAGAAAACCTTCAGATATTCTGCAAATTTGCAAGTACATGTGAGGACACACACTGGGGAGAAACCCTGCCAGTGTCAGCACTGTGGGAAAGCATTTAGGTATGCTGCATCCCTGCGAGTACATGTGAGGATACACACTGGGGAGAGACCCTATGAATGTCAGCAGTGTGGCAAAGGCTTCAGTAGTCACTCTTACCTTCAGAAACATGTGAGAACACACAGTGGGGAGAAATCTTATGAATGTAAAGAGTGTGGGAAAGCTTTTAGGCAGCTTCAACATTTTCAAGGTCATATGAGAATACACAGTGGAGTGAAACCTTATGAATGTAAGGAGTGTGGGAAAGTCTACAGTTTTCTCTCATCCCTTCGAATACATGTGAGAACACACAGTGGGGAGAGACCCTTTGAATGTCAGCACTGTGGGAAAGCCTTCAGTCGTCTCTACTCTCTTCGAGGACATATGAGATCACATAGTGGAGTGAAACCGTATGAATGCAAGGAGTGTGGGAAAGCCTTCCGGTATCCTGATAACCTGCGAGTACATGTGAGGACCCACACTGGGGAGAAACCTAATGAATGTCAGCACTGTGGGAAAGCTTTCGGGTATACAACATCCTTACGAAAACATGTGAGAACACACACTGAAGAGAGTATTTATGAATGTTAACAATGTGGAAAGCCTTCAGGTATCTCAAATCCCTGTGAGCATATGTGAGGACACATGATGGACAGAAACCCTGAATATAAGGGCTGTGGGAACCCTTCATTCTTCCTCAAAACCTTGTAAGTGTGTGCAGACACTCAGAAGAGAAACTGTATGGATGGAAAGAATGGAAAACCTTCATATGTAACACTTCACTTATTTTGTACATAGAAGCTCAGAACAGGACTGAAATCTTCTAGGTATTAGAAATATGGTTTTACCTTTATAAATAGCTCATCCATGATACTGATTTCCAGTGTATTTCTGGTTCATGATGCTGATGTGAAAACATAAGGTAATAAATATTTTCTATATCCATTCATCTGTATTACATATATTTTATTATTTTGGACTTTAAAAGTACATTTGTATAAAACTTGTCTTATTTCCATTACAGTGTCTTTTGGGTACAGGGGTAATAAGTGATTTTTGTTTTTGTTTTTCATGTGAAACTTGACACAATTCCAGATGAAAAGTTTTTTTGATTCTTACTTTTCATCATGTTTCTATTATATGATCATGATCTACATTGAAATTTCTGTTTTGGTCCACTGCTGCAGATACTGTAATTTTCTTACATGATATCGACCCTTCCCTATAGTCTTTATTATTGGAAAATGTACCTTTTATGTTTATTGCTAGTGGATGTCGCATTTGTGTTCCTCACAGAAGTTAGTAATTGTGGCAATATATCTTCTGTTTATGTTCATAATTGACCTCTGCTCGATGTCCTTGATCATGGTTGAAAATTGGACATGATGCATTGAGTTTACAAAGAGAGATGTGGTGTGATGATGAAAGTTGGTGTCTAGATGGTTCCATGAGTTGTGTTGTCAGCATGGGTGAGGTAGGAAACTATATAGTCCAGATTTTTTTGTTTGTGGTTCTGAGGGAAAGTTCATGAGAAGAGGAAGATGCAGGAGGTTAGAAGGCAGATGTGAAGAAGCCATGACTCAGTTCTGTAGGGTCAGGAGACCAAGATGTGTGGCAGCCTAGTAGGCCTGAGTTATGGCATGTTCTTCTGACTCATGGGTCCGCCTGTCTTGAATAGACCCAACCAAACAATGGTTGATCTTAGTTGTTTCTTAGAGGGCAAATTCCATACTTCCAGGAGCTCCTCTATCATGGACCCTCTTTGGTTTTCAGGTTCATACAAATCTGTGCATTTTCCTGTAGCTCTTTGATGTCCAACAGGCCACTTTTTCAGACGATTGACTTAGTGACCCTCTGTCATCCTGTCATTACCTTCGTCTCCAATGCTTCTCCTAATTATGTAATTTTTATAGGAAGCATCTTTTTTTTTTAAAAAAAGATTTATTTATTGTTTTTGACAGAGAGAGAGAGAGAGATACAGTCAGAGACAGAGAGAAGGGGGAGGGCCCAGAACAGTCTTCATAGTTGCACATCATTGGTTTTTCCACATAGTTTCATTCCACAGGTGGGCACAGGGCTGCACAGGGCAGGAACTGGGCTGGGGTCTCGCCCCAGTGAGAACTGAATTGGGGGCACTCCCCAGTCCAGCATATGGGTCCGTACGGGCCGGGGCTGGGATTCGATCCTTGGTCCCCGGGGCTGCAAAGTGAGCGCCTAACCCACTGAGCCATCCCGGCTTCCCCAGGAAGCATCTTGTACTTCTGTTGGTAGATCTGTTTCCAGCTTCCACCTGGGCATATTTAATGCTGTAGCTACAAATGCAGGAAACTTACCTCCCAGATTGTTTATTGAGAGGCTCTCCTGATCCAGCATTTCTTGTTTCTGGATACTTTCATGATTGAAATAAGCATCAGTGACTGCATTTTTCATGTTGTGGGTGGACATTTTGTCGTTTTTTTAAAAAGATTTATTGTTTTTGACAGAGAGAGAGAGAGAGAGAGAGAGAGAGAGAGAGAGAGAGAGAGAGAGAAAGAAAGAAAGAAGGGGGAGGGCCCAGAGCAGTCTCCATAGTTGTATGTCATCAGTTTTCGACATGGTTTCATTCCACGCAGATGGGTGGGGGCTATGCAGGGTGGGAACCGGGCTTGGGGCCTCCCACATGGGGAGCACACCCCCTTGATCCCAGGGCCAAACCAGGGGGCAAGAACCAAACTGGAGGCACACCCCAATTCAGCATATGGGTCTGCATGGTCAGGGGCCAGGATTCAATCCTTGGTCCCCAAGGCTGCAAAGCAAGCGCTTAACCATCTGAGCGATCCCATCTTCCCCCAAGATTTTTTAATTTTATTGTTTGAGAGAAGGTGAGAGAGAGGCAGAGAAGAGGGGAGGGCCCAGAGCAGTCTCCATAGTTGCACATCATTAGCTGTGACACAGTTGCATTCCACACAGGTGGATATGGGGCTGCCTGGGGTGGGAACCAAACTGGGGGCTTCCCCGTGCGGGAGGTGAGAATCTTCACTGCCATCCCACTGGTTATCATTTGCACTGCAGATCAGCACATGGGTCTGCATGGGCCAGGGCCAGGATTCAATCCCCAGACATCATGGTTGCAGGGCATGTGCTCAATCTGTTGAGCTATCTCAGCATCCTGGAAGTTTTCTCTTATACTTGAATGCTCTCTAAAGGATAATCCCGTTAGTGTTCAATTTTTATATGTGATTACTAAGTATTTCTTCCATGTGTTTATGTGTGATTCAAAAAGTGCTTTTTTCCTTCAAATGAAATTTTCTATATGGATTCTTAGAAAGCTATTCAGGTTTTCAAATCTGTTGTATACTGATACATGTCATTATGGTTTTTGTTTCATTAACTGAGAGGATATGTTAAAATAATCCATTCCAAGGAATAATTTGTAATTGTGACCATTATTTCATATATATTCTGTAGTAATAGTACTAAATAAATATACCTATTGAAACTATCTTCTAGTATGTTTTTACTTTTTTTTATGCAGCTAACTTCTTCTTAGAATAAAAATGACTTATTCATTCCTAATACTGAAAGTCATTCCTAACTGTTGCTCATGTCAATAGTCTCCAATCAAAGATCACCAGTAGTTATGCTTCAGTAGCTCAACAGTGTGGGAGGGAAAGCAGATATATATCTTCCCTATTTGTCTGTGGACAACAGGACAAATGGTGTTCTAGATGAGGTGAGGACTTCAGGTGTGGTGGGAAAGAGGAGATGCAGCTTCAGTTTATGGGTATAAGTGCCTAAATAAACTCTGCTTATTTCTGGAGATGCTGCTTCTAAACTTTTTCCTCTCCCCCCAGTGCAATAGCTTTTGAGTTTTAATTGAAAATCAATACCAGAACAGAAACAAGTCTTTCTTTTGGTTGTTGGTGATTTTGCTAATATTCACAGGATGTTTCTTCCCATGGGATAGTAATTGATTGATAATGCTTCTGTCCACTGATGGTCCCTTGTGTTGTTTTTGCTGGATGAAAAAGGGGTGTGTGCTTTTCTCTTTGCATCAGACTGCTTGTGGTTCTATTGATTGACACCAAGGGACCAAGCTCAGTGTCTGTCTCTGTGTCAGGTGGCCACCAATGCTGCTTCTCTGGCTGTGTGCATCGTGTTGTATTGTATTTTGCCTGGACCTGGCTGGCACTTTAGGTCTCAGGTGCTGTTTAAGGTGACTAGTGCCTCAGGGGCTTGAGAGGAAATGGTCAGTATAGATAATGCCTTTCCAGAGAGGAAGCTTGTGCCTAAGCAGTTCCAACCATTGTCAGGGTGGTCTCTGCTCTCCATTGTGAATAATTCACTAGTCAATATGTCCATTGTTCATGGGGACACAGATGTACTCATAATAAGCCTCACCATAGCTGCACTGACCTGTGACGGCATGGAAGGTGTGGCTCACAACTGCACACTGGGATTCCACTGCCAGCAAAAAAAAAGTCCATCCTTGACCTTGTTCATGGGAGTCTTGCCTTTTCATATCAGAACCAGGACATTCCTGATTTCAAACCTCCTGTACACAAGGTTAACCCTTCTATGTACCAGAGGATGATTTCCTTGTGAAGATACTGTTCGTTGGCATTCAATGCTCTTTGGGATTTGAGTCTGAAGTTGTGGAGAGATGTCCACCAAGTGCCTGTAAGAGAATATGAGGTCTGACAATTAAGTTTGTGAACTCACCCTAGAAAAAGTGCTACATACCTCATTGCTCTATGCCACTATAGTCACCTTGTAAGTACTCCCCTTCGGAGCTATGTACTGATGCCAAGTGCCTAGTCCACCCTTCAAAGCAATTTTGAAACTTCTAAAATGACCATCAGAGCTATCATTATATTACCCTTGATGTCCTGAATGTCATCAAAATGTCTTCCTTTCAATATTTCCTGTATCTTCAGGTAAAGAAAAAAGTTGCTGGGGGTCAGTTCAGGTGCGTAAGGAGGGTATTCCAATACAGTTATTGGTTTACTGGCTAAAAACTCCCTCACAGACAGTGTAGTATAAGCTAGTGCATTGTCGTGCTGCCATAGCCATCAGTTGTTGGCAAAAAGTTTAGGTTGTTTTTGTGTAACTTAAAAAAAAAATTATTTTAGGGATGCTGTGATAGCTCACTTGCCTTGCAACAGCAAGGTCTAAGAATTGAATCCCGGTCCCAGCCCATGCAAACCCATGTGCTGAACGACAGCGCAACTGGTAACCACTGGGATGCCGGTGAAGGTTCTCACTTCTCATGTGGGAGGCCCTCAGTTCAGTTCCCCCCCCCGTGGGGCCCCACATCCACCTGTGTGGAATGAAACTGTGCCACCACTAATGAAGTACAATTATGGAGACTGCTCTGGGTCCTTCCCCATTCTCTCTCTCTCTCACCTCTCAAATCATAAAATCTTTTAAAAAATTAGTTTACTGTTTTTGAGAGAAGGTATGAGAGATAAAGACAAGGGGTAAAGGCCCAGAGCAATCTCCATAGTTGTACATCATTAGTTATGACACGGTTTCATCACACACAGGTGGATGTGGGGCTGGTCAAGGCAGGAACCAAACTGGATATCTCTCTCATGGGAGGTGAGAAGCTTGGCCACCAAGCCATGTTGGCAGTTACCAGTTGCGTGACAGTTTTGCACATGGGGTTGAATGGGCCAGGGCCAGGAATTGAACCCGGACATCAGAATTGCCAGGCAAGTGTTCAACTGCTGAGATAACATGGCATCCCTTGTCTAACTTTTTCACACAGCCTTTTTAGCACTTTCAGATAGTGAACTTTGTTGACTGTCCAGTTGGTACAAATTTATAATGAATAATCCCTCTGATATAAAAAGGTTAGCAACATTGCTTTGACTTGATTTGGACTGATGGAACTTTTTTGATTGTGGAGAATTGGCTGACTTCCATTGTGCACTTCGATGCTTTGCTTTAGGGTTGGATTGGTGCACCCATGTTTCATCACTGGTGATAATATGGCCCAAAATGTCTTGCCTCTCCAAAATGTCTTGATAAACTTTGACTCTCCTTTGCTTCTGTTCATCAGTGAGCTCCTTCGGGGCTATTTTTGTACACACCTTTCTCATGCCAAGATTTTCAGTTAAGATTTTCCTAACTGAAAATCTTATTGATGTTTACTTGAACAAGTATTGGCTATGCTTCTCACAGCCATCCAACGTTTTTGATGCACAATTCGATGAGTTTCTGCAGTGTTTTTGTCAGTTCTGTTTGTTACTGACTGCCCTTACCTCTCTTCCTTAGTGACGCTTTCTCTCCCTTCAGGAAAATGTTTAATCCATTTGTACACTGCCGTTTTCTTCATGGCATTAACCTCATAAACTTGGACTAATATGTCACTGATTTCACTTTTACTCTCTCTTGCCAAGTTTAACAAGAAATTTAATGTTTGTTCATTGCTCTAATTTAAGCTCTGATATCTTGGGATGGTACACAATAACACACAACAATAATAACGAACACCACTCAGGAAGACACCACCAGATGTTGACATGAACACAGCTGCGAGACACTGATATACAAAGGTTATGAAACCTTACCACATTGTTTGTACAGTGCTGCCAACGTAAGAGAACAGGGGCAAGTTCGTGAACTTAAGTGTCATACCTCATGAGTCTACACCTGCTCTGTGTGCCTTTAGAGGATGGCCAGCTATTTGCATTGGCACAAGGTGGCACAGGAAGGCTCAGTACAGCTTGTTATATACTAAGGTGCCATGAGGGCCGTGACACTGGGGGAACGACAAGGCAGAAGGGACAAGGGAGAGATTTGTGAACAGAGCTTGAGGTTGTTTCCTGAAGGTTGGTTTTGGCATCATTCAGAGTTTGTGGACTTCAGTGTGATTTGTGCAAACTGAGTAATTTGGTAGGGAAGGCTCCTTGCATTCAAGTGCTGTGGACAGTTTGTGAATTTGAGGGATTCTGTGGGTCAGAACTTAACTCTAAGCAGATACTGCATACTGATGGGAGGCAATCCTGGAATAGCACCAAGAGAGTGGGCACAACTGCACAAGTGGGAAACAGAAAGCGGGAGAACCTGTGGGCAGGTGCCTGCAGTGCCTACATTAGTGTGTGGTATAATTGTTTGTGTGGAACCTAAAGCGTGACATGTGAGGGATGTGGAACATTTAGCACCAACAATCAATGTGGACTCTAAGAAAGACAGTCCTATTTGAATCATCATCCTTGTGAATCCTTCAAAGCTTTGTGGCCTCTGGGAAATTACCTATATTCATATATGTAGGTCTCAGTTAATTCACCCAAGGAGATAAAGTATGAATGTTACAGAGTTTGCTGAGACTTAACTGAATTTATATGTTTGATAAGCCACTTAATAGAAAACATTTAAGATTGTTTTTGATCCATGGAAATACATGTGTCAGTGTTTACAGTGTAAGTGAGGATGAAAAAGGCAGCCTCAGACAACTGATGTTTGCTTGATACTCACTGCTGGGCTGCGGTTTTCTCACATAAAGCAGAAACAATTTGACCCAGCGGTCATTAGATGAGTCAGGTGTGGGATTGTGTTGGGTCAAGACAAAAGGAAGAGCAGGTTATCGTAATGCCTTTAAAAAGCCTTAGAATCAAACTGTGTAAATAACAAATACAATCCCAATCCCCCAATTTTTACTAATGTGACTGCTGCCTCTTTACTAATTAGTTTTTTTAAAGATTCATTTCTATTGTTTTTGACAGAGACAGAGAAAGACAGAGAGAAGGAGGAGGGCCCAGAGCAGTCTCCATAGTTGGGAGGCATACCCCCATGAGTTGGGGGTCAAACCAGGGGCCTCCCACGTGGGAAGCTCGCCCTGACAAGAACCGAACTGGAGGCCTCCTGCATGGGAAGTACACTCCAGTTCAGCATATGGGTCCTCACGGGCTGGGGTTGGGATTTGATCCTCGGTCCCCAGGGTTGTAAAGCAAGTGCTTAACCCACTAAGCCGGGGGTGGCGAACCTATGGCACATGTGCCCAAAGTGGCACGCGGAGCAATTATTTCGGCACACAGAGCTGGGAGGGCACTAAGGGCAATTTCACGGTGAGTTTAGATTACAGGGTCCAAATAACAACTAAAATTGATCTAAGTTGCAGATGGGAAGACAAAGAAGAGTGCCGTATATGTTTTTTAATTATAAGGAGTACTTTTCTGTTGTATTACTTGCTTTGGTTGATGCCAACTGTAAATTTATAGCAATAGATAGATGTTGGGTCATATGGAAAAGAGGGGGACAGTGGAATTTTTGCGAAGTCTGTCATGGGGAGACAAGTGCTTTTGGGAAATATATTTCCTACAGATGAGAGACTTCCTGGTTCGAATAAAGTAGTACCCTATGTTACAGTTGGAGATGAAGCTTTCAGATTACACAAACATGGCATGAAACCATACTGTAAAATAACAGCTTGAGGAGAAAAATCTAAAGTCATCTTCAACTACAGGTTAACTCGTGCTCACAGAGTAACGGAAAATGCGTTTGGGCTATTGAGTCAAATTTTTCGAGTATTCTACTCTCCCGTTGCTGTCACACCTGAAACATGTGAACAACTGGTAATTGCAGCAAGTGCAGCTTGTGTAATGTTAAAAACAACATAATATAAACCTGCTGTGATTCATCTGTCTTATTCTGCACAACAGAAATCACAGTAACAATGATAGAGGATTCTTTAATTTTCATGGGTACTCCGTGCATTTGATGACTAATGTTTATTATTATAATTTAATTGTCACATTTTTTTCCTTTTTGTTTCATATAAATTATAATTTTATTATAATATCATGTTATTCTACACCGAATAAAAATGTAATAAATGACTGATAGAGATTTTCTATGGTATTTAATTTATATAATTACCTTTATGCACACTAATAAAATATATAAACTTCAAAACAAATAATTGTGAATACCATTTAAAAATTATTGTTTTTTGTTATAAAAACATCCTATGCCTCTTATAGACATAAAAATAATCGATATCTCTATCTCACTCGATGGGTTGGCACGCAAGTCGAGCGAGTATACTCTTATTTCATAAACTTTGGCACTCAATCGCCAAAAGGTTCGCCACCCCTGCACTAGGCCATCCGGTTTCCCCATACTAATTAGTTTTTTTTTTAAGTTTTATTTTTATTGTTTTTTGACAGAGAAAGACAGACAGACAGAGAGAGACAAAGAGAAGGGGGAGGGCCCAGAGCAGTCTCCATAGTTGACAGCATTAGTTTTCCATATAGTTTCACTCCACAGGTGGGTGCGGGGCTGCACAGGCCAGGAACTGGGCCAGGAGCCTCCCGCATAGGTCCTGGCAAGAACTGAACTGGGGGCACACCCCAGTTCAGCATATGGGACCACCTGGGCCCAGCCTGGGATTTGATCCTTGGGCTCTGGGGCTGCAAAGCGAGTGCTTAACCCGCTGAGCTTCCCCACTAATTAGTTTTTTTGTTTTTTTGTTTTTTTTGTTTTTGCTAGTGGAAGTCATTTACATTTATTTTTTTTTCTATTTTCATTATTTTAAATTGAGGTATAATTACAGAATATGTCTATTTTTAAGTGTTTACTTAAGTGAGTTTTGGTAAATGTGCCCATGTACCAACACCGTAAGATATACGGCATTTCTATCACCCTATAATTTCCCTTCTTTTGCCTTTTCCAGTTAATATTCCCTCCACAGAAGCAAACGCTGTTC
>PVKE010026405.1:0-22339 GCA_004027555.1 Craseonycteris thonglongyai
CCTTTCTTATTTGGAGGTCTTTAATCCATTTTGAGTTAATTTTGGTATATGGTGAGAGATCGCAGCACACATTCAGCCTTTTGCATGTGGTTTTCCAGTTTTCCCAGCACCATTTACTAAAGAGGCTTTCTTTTCCCCACAGTATATTTTTTGATCCTTTATCAAAAATAATCTGTCCATAAATTTGTGGGTTTATTTCCTACCAGGTTTTTTAATTGCAAGGACCCCATAGATTTAAAAATAAATTTCTTCTTCAGATTTTACAAATGAACAAAAACATAAACAAAAAAAAGAAGCATAAAAGAATTAACTGAATTACCAAACACATTAATTTCAATAGAGGGCCAGTTAGAGCTCTTAGCCCAATATTGTTCTTGCTATTCCATAAAATTGCTCCGAACCTTTTGCTCCTTGTTTACAGTATGAGGAGAATATATCCCTCGAATCTCTTTAGTGGTTGTTAGAAGTATATAATGAGAAGAAATAAATAAAAAATATTTGAAAATTCTAGATTCCCTTTACTCCCACCCCCATAGCTGAGAACATTTAAAATAATTCTGGCTTCTGACATTTGGATCTTGATTGCTAAGTCCTTTGTTGTAGTGTTATAAATACAGTGAAGTACATATAAATATAAAACCTATGTTTTGCTTCACAATGAGTGAATATTGGGAAATATTATAGAAATTACTATATCTCTTCTGTTTTATCCACCAAAATAGTGATTTCTAACTCTTAGACATCATTTGTTTTCATATCACAGATTCTTTTTTCTTATTTTCCTAATTACATATGTATCTAGTATTATAGAAATAACTCTAAAGTTATCAATGTGTCAACCTAGAAGAGCAAATAAAATATCAGGAACAGTGTTTGACCACATTTTCAGTTTGTAAATAAGTCTTGGTTGGATAGCTCTGTTTGTGAAGTGGAGTATGGCCAAGAGATCCTTAGTCCCTACCGTCCACAGTGGTGGCTAAATCTGCTTCTGATTTTTACATGATCAACTACATAAAACATTGACGCAGTTAAGTGATGCATTGCTATTGTTCATCTCCTTGTACTCAAATTTATCATGTGATTACAAAGGAACACTGATCTGGAAGCAGATTGAAACAGTTACATGTTAAAATTTGTTGGGACAACAGATTGCAGAATAAAATTTATTTTCCCATCTTACACTTTCCATTAGTATAGAGTATGACCTTATGTTTTGATTCTAGTTTCCTTTCTGTTCATTTCCTTTTAATTTTAAACTTAATGTCTCGTCCATTAATTTGCAGAATTAAAAACCATAACTGAATTCTATTACCTCTGCTGTGTGCTTTCCAACAATGCGTGTCCAAATAAGACCATGGCAGCCCTGATACAGCAGCCTGTGTGATACTTTGGTAGCAAGGAATGTGAAAGGCAGGTGGTCAGCAGTGTCTGTGTCCTTAATGAATGTTAGCCCTTGAAGCTAGGCTCACTTGCAATAAGAGATTTGAGAACTGCTAATTAGAATGACTACATTAAACTAGAGGAGGAAAATCTATTGGCACCCTGGTCAGTTCCTAAAGGTCCTCCATAACAGCTTTCTACAGCGTGGGTGACCTCTCTAGGCAGGGCCCATTAAGAAAACAGTCTCAGTTATTTATCCAGCTACTTCTTTTATAATGAACTGAATCAGAATGTTTTGGTGCTGAGTGGAAAATAAATATAGCCCTATTTGACATTCTGAAACAGTTTACAAAGTTTGCTTGGATCCTGTGACATATACAAGTGAACCCTGGACAATTCCATAGTCAGAAAGTTAGTATATAGCTGGAAGGTGTAGATTCTCCCATAGAAAGAATAACTAAGAAGATATTATTGTTTTGGATGAAGTGTTACTAGAAATGTTTTTCTCTTTACTTCTTACGTATTGCAAGAATTGTGCTCTTGGCAAAGGGTAATCTTTAGGTTTTGTTGAGAACACTCTTAGAAGATCAGGTCAAGTTCTGGGGCTTTCTTTGGACTCTGATAGAAGAAGAGCCCTTTTCTTGTTTTTAAGCTGGCTTTCCCTCTGAGAGGCAGCTGCTTCTGATTTCTGGGTCCAGGCAAATCCTTTCCTCAAGGATTGCTGAGGGAGCAAATCTGCTTAATCTGAGCTTCTCCATTTTCTCATGCTCTTCATATTCCCAGCCAAACCTGTAGGGCTTTATCCCTCACAGCTTAGAAACAACACCTGAAACCCTTTGCGGAAGAGACAGAGAGCTGGGGCAGGTACTACTTTATTCCACCTGCCTCCTCTAATGTATCAGCAAGAACAATAAGCCACAAAGGTTTGAATCCTAGTTTGTGTCCACAGGCTAGTTACATGACCTCTCTATGTCTTAATTCTTAAAATAAGAATTATACATTTGATAAGACTATTCAAAGAATTATATGTGATATTTTATGTGAAATTTGTTCCTAGACTAAAGTAGGACTTAAAGAAATAGTTTTCTTCCCCTGAAACCTTGCATGAAGATGCCGAGTGGGGATGCCGGGATGGCTAAGTGGATTGAGTGCTCGTCTTACAGCCCTGGGGCCGGAGGATCGAATCCTGACCCCAGCCCGTATGGAGTCATATGATAAGCTGGGGTGTGCCCCCAGTTCAGTTCTCACCGGGGCATGCCTCCCATGAGGGAGGGCCCTGCCTGGTTCCTGCCCTGTGTGGCCCTGTGCCCACCTGTGGAACAAAACTATATGGAAAACTAATACAACTTTGGAGATGGCTCTGGACTCTCCCCCTTTTCTCTCTCTCTCTCTCTCTTGGGTGGGTGGGTAGGGGGGAGATGCCAAGAAAGAGTAGAGATCAGGGGTAGGTGGGGAATGAAAGTGAGGATTTGTATTATATTTGGCAGTTCCCTTGTGATCTGACAAATCAAGATCCTGTGCTTTGCAGAAACAGGTACTTCTTTCCCTGTCTGCCTTCTTATCTCACCCAGAGTGGGAACCCTCTCCACTTTTCCATCCTCCTAAAGATCTTCATTGCCTTTGATGGCTTCTTTTTTCCCTCATTGGGGATGGGATGGGATGGGAAATCTAGTAATAAGTCTTTGTAGGTACAATGCTTCTCTAGCAGATAGATGCCACATGCATATATACTTCCAGCATGCTCCCACTTTTGTATAAGTGCTTTCTACAAAAGGAGGGGCAGGAATTTTACAGTTACCATGTGTCTTTAGAAATATTTTACAAGGTATATGGTCTCCCTTTTTCCTCATTGTTTTGTCTGCATTTCCCTGAATCACAGTAAGCACTCAATAAATAAATATTTGCTAAAAGAATAAACAAATTAGTTAGGGGTTGCTGTAGGACTTGGAAGTTTAGAGACCGGTGAGGGAAGGGGTAGCAGCAGTGTGGTAGATAGAGGAGATAGTATCTAAATTTTACAATAGTAGGAAGGATGAGTGAGAATCTTTGAAACACTCAAAAATTTCTAAGACAGCCAAGTAGAGTACTTGAGGAGTACTTTGGTCTTGGTATTAATTCAAGAATTCAGGCAAAACTGAAGTGACTAAATGAGCAAATTTTGGCACTGAGAAAGTTGCAATAAATTTGGAAGATGCTGAGTGGAAAAAGGTTTATAAAGAAAGCAATGGTCTTACTATAGGAGCAATTTAATAATTTCACATGACCTGGAGTTCTCAGAGACTTATGTCTGGATATGGCATCATCTAAAATGAAGAGGATGGGAAAGCCAGGATGGCTCAGTGGGTTAAGCGCTTGCTTTGAAGCCCCGAGGACCGAGGATTGAATCCAGGCTCCGGCCCGGGCGGACCCACATGCTGAACTGGGGTGTGCTTCCCGAATGCGGTGAGGCCCCCAGTTCAGTTAAAATAAATAAATAAAATAAAATAAAATAAAATAAAATAAAATAAAATAAAATGAAGAGGATGGGGGAGCCGGGATGGCTCAGTGGGTTAAGCACTCACTTTGCAGCCCTGGGGACTGAGGATCAAATCCCGGCCCCGGCCCGTGTGGCCCCATAGGCTGAACTGGGGAGTGCCCCCAGTTCAGTTCTCACTGGGGTGAGACCCTGGCCCAGGTCCTGCCCTGTGCAGCCCCACTCCCACCTGTGGAATGAAACTATGAGGAAAAACCAATGATGTGTAACTATGGAGACTGCTCTGGGCCCTCCCCCTTCTCTCTGTCTCTGTCTCTGTATCTCTCTCTCTCTCTGTCAAAAACAATAAAAATAAATCTTTAAAATGAAGAGGATGGACTGTACGAGGAGGTCTTGGATGCCTGGTGAGATGTGGAGAGTGCATTGGAGGAGGTGCTCAGGTCTCTCTCTGCCACTTTCTCCCCACCCTGTGCCCACCCCATCCAGGGTGATGGAAGGCTGTCTCTCTAGGAATAATAACGGGGAAAAGCCTTGAGGGTTCTGAAGTCTGGCAATAATGATTTTGCCTTACCCACACATTCATAGGCAGACATAAAAACAGGGTCTCAGAAGAATTCCACCCACCCACTTATCCCACAAATAACCCAATCTCATCAACACAATATGTGTTGGAGAACATTAGGCTTAAAGCCAACTTGTCTTTTATTCCTATTTATTTGTATCATTCCTTACAATAAACCTGGGGCTTCTAGGTCATCCCATATCACTTCTCATCTCCAGATTGCTAATGTGCATCTCTAAGTCCAAGACCTTTTCACTGTTCCCCTTGGAATGGTTACTCTTTCACTGGATTCTCTGAATTGTTGACCTCTCACATGGTTGCTGTTTCTCTTACTCCTCACTGCTGCCACTGGGCCTAAAGATGGAATGGTGCTCTTGCTACTTCCAGATATCACTGTCCACACTTCTTTCCTAAAACCTTTGAATATTAAAGTTCATGTCGTCGACCATTTGTTAACCCTTCCTCCTGAATTGTGTCACTCTCAGCCCATTCCTTGAAGACACTGACTCTTCACTGTCACTCCCACCAGGACTGTTCCTGGGATCATTATTGATGATTTGAACACCCACATGAATAATACTTCTAATACCCTGTCCTCTATCCCTTGAACTTTACTCAGTCAACCAGCTTATTCACTCATTCCCAGGGTCACCCCTTCCAGCACTGTCCTATAGAACTTCCTGTGATGGTGGAAATGTTCTGTATTCACCCTACACAATATGGTAGCTACCAGTCACCTGTGGCTATTACCTGTTAGAGAAGTGGCCAGTGTGACTGAGGAATTAGATTTTAATTTAAATTAATTTAAATTAAAATAGCCACAGGTGGCTAGTGGATAAGCTTAACAACGAAATCCTAGACCTTATCAATATTAAACTTTATCTTCTCAATAATCTTAAATTCACGTATCTTTAACAATTCTCAAACTATCACCTCCTACCTTTGCAACTCCCTTCCTCCTCTGGTTAAAACCCCTCCATGGCTCTGTAGTGCCTTAGAGGAAAAAACTCAAACTGCCCAGGACATAACCCTTTGCTCCTCTTTGACTGGTTGTCCACTAATCTCCTGTCTCTTCCCTAAGAATAGGCTTCTTTGCTCTTCCTTAGGAGCTGTATTGTTTCAACCACAGGGCTGTTATACACACACTTGCTGTTTTCTCTGCCTGAAACCTTCTTCCTTCAAATATGCACATGGATATCTCCCTATCCCTTCAGATTTCTATCCAGAAATCTGGGAGGCCTTCCCTGTCAATTCTAGAACTGTCCTTACCTCAGTTTGTGGCTCTAGGTAAATTTGTTTGTTTTGGTTTAGATTTCAACATCTGTAAAATGATGTTGTTGGACTAGATGAATAATTATTGGCCTTGGGTTTAGGGACTCCTCATCAGCCCAGGGGGCTTTGGGGGCTCTGTGCATCTCCTATTGTTATATGAAAAATTTTGAGACCATGTGCACATATGTACATTTGTTTTCCAGATGAGAAAAAGGTCTGTGACCCTGAAATCAAAGAAGTTCTTGAAGTTTCTTTTAGTCCTAGCTTTATATGATTCCAGGTTTTGAAAGAGGATGGCAGGAGACAGATCAACACTGTTCTGCACAGCTAGAAGGCAGTCTCAGTTCTGCCACATCCTGAGCAAGTCCTCTCTCTCACTTTGGTTTATATCACTTGTAAAGTGAAGACAGTGGACTAAAAGATCCAAAATATTACCTTCCAATTCTACACTCAAATCAAGCAATCTAGACCAAAGCAAAGAAACAAACAAAACCTGGTAGTATGCTTGGAAAGTCAGAATTCCAGACTTGCTAATATTTTAAGAGCACTTTGAGAGGTAAGAAAAGAAAGACAGAGAAGTAGTGTAAAGACTCTAGCTGAGGGATTCGGCAACCTGAGAGATGAAAGATAAAGTTTTTTTGTTTTTTTTTTAAGATTTATTTTATTGTTTTTGACAGGAAGAGGGAGAGAGAGACAGAGACAGAGAAAGAGAAAGAGAAAAGGGAGAGCTCCCTGCACAGTCTCCATTGTTGTATGTAATCAGTTTTTGACATGATTTTGTTCCACACAGATGGGCGGAGGCTGCACAGGGCAGGAACTGAGCTGGTGGCCTCCTACATGGGAGGTATGCCCCCTTGAGCCGTGGGCCCAACTGGGGGGCAAGGACCGAATTTTGGGCTTCCTGCATGGGAAGCCCACCCCAGTTCAGCATGTGGGTCCACATGGCTGGAGCCAGGATTCAATCCTCCGTCCACGGGTCTGCAAAGCAAGCGCTTAATGCACTGAACCATCCCCACTTCCACCAAGATGAAGTTTTATGGATGACTGGTAATGGAGAAGTAAAAGTTTCACCCCTAGCAAATAGGGGTCTGATTCCTTACAATTTATTTAACTTCATAAATCCTGAAATAAATTATGGAGAAGATCTCCTTATAGTGTTGGAGAAGTTTATTTTGTAGGGTTAAATGGGTATATATAGTCCCAAGTCCCTTGTTAATCTTCTTTCTCATTAGAACCTTCTTTCTTGTTAGAATATTTTGTGATTCAGGAAATAGGATTTGTCACAACATGCATAATTTTGATTTGTTCCACTTTTCTTCCAGCTTCCTTCTCTTGGCCCCCACACCTTGCTGGTGCTTGCTGTTTCTTTATATGTGTGTCCTGTTTGCTCGGGAAAAAGAAATTTGTGACTAGGTTCTAAGAACACACGTAGCACTTAGGAGAAGTTGTTTGTAACCTCTCCTTCCGCACATGCAATGTGATCCCAGAGACAACAACATGGAAGCTGTAAGATTGATCCCTGTAATCCCTTCATTCTTTCATTCAGCACCCAAGCATGCCAAACTCTGGGCCGAACACTTAAAGTCAAATGAGACACACTCCCTGTTCTACACTCTCAGAGTCACAACAAAACAGCTGGATTTGCACTGGAATCTACTCTGTCCAGCGTTTTGCCCCTTCGTCTGTGTAAGTTGGGAGGCTAGATCCCGTGATGACAAGGAGAGTGTCTTTGGCCAGTAGACAAGTTGTCTTCATTACTCCGGTGGGGGAATGGGACTGAATAGGGTATGTTTATCTGGGCCTGGCCCAAACTCAGCTGTGCCTGGAGGGCCCATTAGGCTGCAGGTCACAGCAGCTGGACCCCAGGCGCCCAGAGCCGGTCATGCGTCTGTGCTGCGGGCTCCATGAGGCACAATGGAGTCATTGACTATTTACTTACTCAGTACAACAAGGCCGCTGTTGACTTAATTAAGGGAGACTCCCTGCCACCCTGGGGATCTCTAAATGACTAACGGATTCTCTATTGCCACTAACTCATCTCTTCTTAACCTCTGTAAGCCCGAGTCTCCCCCACATGGGCGGGTTCAACAGGCACGTACAGGGCACAGGCGTGGTAACTGAGGGTAGAGACTGATGGTTTTGCTTGAGGCCCGGGCAGGGTTTGGAGGAGTGAGTCTCTGCGTGTTTGGGGGCTGGGCTGAGTTAGAAGCTCCTCTCAGGGTGTGGAGGGTGGCGATGCTGCGCCAGGCTAGGGCGAGGGCTTAACTCTAGGAGGACTGCAAGGAAACAAGCAACGAAAGGACAGATGCTTGTCTCCAGCCGAGACGATCTGGTCTGTGGGGGCGCACTCTCTCTACTCGTAGCCTTCGTAATTAGAGCCTGAAGGTTAGGGCGGCTCAAGGCCCCAGCAGAGATACGGGATCTCACCTGGCTCCTTATGCAGCCCGTTTGAAAATTGTCTCCCGGCCCAGCACGCTTTGCCTGCTCTGGCTCAGCCTTACTTAAACCTCGCAAATCACTGCTCGCTAACTTCCTCTGGGGGCAACTTACAAAATCTCTGCTCTAGTTAATATTATAGGGCCGAGGATAAAATAGCAACGGTATTGAATAGATGTTGACTTTTCCAACCCAGAGGAGCGGGAATCAGGCATTGTTTGCAAAAGCTAATCGTTTCTACCGAGAAGCAAGGGGAGCCTGTTGTGCTCGCTGCTGGGGACCCCTCCCAGGAAGCAGAGTTGTGAGAAGATTCAAGGATTTAGACGCCCCTCCCTCCTTGGGACCTTTAAAAAGTGCTTTAGAGAATTTAAATGCGAGGCCTCCAGGCGCGACAGCCCCCCCAGGCTTCTTTCTACAACCTTTGAGTCTGTGACCTCCAGTTTTGGCGTCCACTAGAACTCAATACCAACTTATTCCTGCGATTTGTTTGGGTTGGGAGTTCAGGGACCGCGGGAAAGGAAGCGACTTCCATTAAAGCACCAGACGGGCACAGAAACTGCCTGTGAATCCCCTGACCCTCGGGAGAAGTTTCTATCTGTTTTCATAAACAGAGTCGAGGAGAGAGGCGCTGTGACTCTAGGCGTCTAAGGGGGCCGGCAGCGCGAGGGGTGCGCACGGTAGTGTGCACAGGGGTGGAGGTGGGGGTGAGGTGCAGGTCAAGGTCTTTCCTGCAGCCCCGAAAGGGAAATGGCAGTAGTTGCACTAATAGGGCTGGAAAAGCAGTTTCGTTGCTATGGTTTCGGAAAGGTATAAAAGCCACCTCCGTGATCAAACGTGCTGCAGTTTCTCATACGTATTCTCACCACCCAGGGCCTGGCAAATTCCTTGGCGATGTGCATCACTCTCTGACTGAACATCTTATTCCCAGTCCCCCAATCCCAGAGCAGGCGGGGGTGTACGCTGGGGCCAAGTCCGGGAGGGTGGTTCATAACGTCCCAATTCAGGGTCTCCTAGAATTCTCGCACTTTCACTCTTGCGTTCCAGGGTCGAGCGCTGCGCCCTCTTGGTCCCCGCAGCTCCGAAAGTGCAGGAGCTGCGGGGAAAGGAGCGCGGCGCCTTTAAAGCAAGAGGCGAGGAACCCCCGCCAGGAGGCGTGTCTGTCTCCGCCACCGCCGCCGCTCCGCGGTCTCCGTCTCCGCTGCCGCCGTCACTCCCGCTCGGCGCCCGCGGCTGCGCTGCTCAGCTCGGCGCGGGAGCCGGGACTTCCCGTCCGACCTCCTCCCGCCTCTCCTCCCAGAGGACCACCCCTCCACCTCTCCACCCACCTCACCGCCTGCCAAAGGTAAGGACTGCCGCCGGGTGGGCTTCTCTTCGGGCTTTCTCCGAGGACTCTGTTCTCGTAAGGACTGGAGAGACCGGTGGTAGGCAAGGGGCATTTTCCGCCTGCAGAGGAAGAAGGCGAACAGCAGCGAGGCAGAGCCGGGTGCGCTCCGGGCGCCCGCTGGACCGATTCGCTGCGAGTGGCTTTGTCCCGCTGGCCTCAGCCAATTCCCATCAAGGATGCGACTGGCTCGGTTGGCTACAGGCGCTCGCGTTCTCCACATGAAATAATTTAATAAGTGGACGTGTCAGGAAGTGGCCTCCGCTACTGGGACTCACGCGAGGTGAAGAGAGACAGATGGCCAGAAGCTGTGCGTCTGCCTGCGGGTCTAACGAACTCCGCAGCCTGCCTTCCATCCGCGCGTTCTTCCATTAACCCTCCTCCCTTGTTCTGTGCTGATGAAGTACAGACATTCGGGTTAACCGGTGCCAGTACTGAGAGCGACTGAAAAAAACTCAGAGGGCGTCCCATTAGGGTAAGGGGAATAGTATCACCAGGGTGGATCATAAACATCAAGAACTTTTAATGACTTTCATCCCTTGTAGTTTTTACCTCCAAGTCTTTACTAAACAACACGATTCAGCTGAGGCTCGCTCCTTATAATGATTTTCAATTTAGGGAATAGGGGATATTAGAAAACTTACTACTACTGTACTTTTAGTAACAAACAGATTGCCTTCTGTCGTTTCACCTTCATACTGTAAGTATTCTGTCATTAGAAATTACCTTATAGATTAATGATTATTTTCATTTCACAAGAGATGATTAATTCATTTGAATATTAGTCTGTAGTTGGCTGGAAGACAGGTATTAATATTTCAATCTTGATTTGTCTAAGTTCATTACCTTATGACTTTTTATAGAAGCCATTTCTGTCACCACCAAGACAGCTTCCAGGGACCTTAGGAACTTATTAGTTAAACAAACAAACAAAATGAAATGCACAATGGAAGGTGATAGAGAAGTAAGTGATGCCTAGAAGTCTCACCTGTTTGTTTCCTTTTCTTTAAATCCATTGAAGATTGCACAGTCTGAAATAAAAAAAAAAAAAAAGGTTCCAGGACATGTAAATCTATTCCAATTCAATTTCTTAATTAAGACATACTTCTTTTTGGCATCTAAAATTTAATTAAAACTCTAAATGTCATTAATCATCAATGCAGCAGAATGTTGGTTGAACAGCTGATATGTGGTCAGAATTGCAAGGGATTGCATAGCATAGCATTCATAGTTAGGAAGAGTGAAGTGTAAGTATGCAACAGTGTGGTTTTAACTGATATCAACTCTGACTTTATTCTCTGGCATCTCAATGAAAAGACTTTATTTTAGCTTAGCTGCAATACAACAGGCCACATGCACAGAAGAATAGGTCAAGTGTTACTATAAGATGAGGTTTCTCAAATGTCACGTAACAGCAGGACTTTGGTGACAAGTCAAGTAGAATTATTGCAAGGAATTCCATGTGAAAAATTTAAAGATAGTAATGGCATGGAAGAACCTTTGAAACACCTCAGAAATTCAGGTTGTCCTGGGATATGTATTTGCCGTTTCTTGCAAAAGGTGTAGGCATTGTCTTTTTAAACATTGTGCTGTAAGGATTATTACACATTTGTACATGCCCCAGCAGGTGGCAGCTAACTAATAAGATTCATTTTCACTGGGAGAATAGAAAAATAAAATTGCTTCTCAAGTAATAGTACCCAAGAATAAGAGGTCATTAGTGTCAGTAAATATAAAAATACAGTGAAAAATGAAACTAATGGCTTTTTATGTTACTGTTGTTGGAACAAGCTTCTCATGGTTATGATACGCATTTGGTTCTTCACTAATTTATCATAGGCTTGATATCTCTTCATATAATTTTTTTGAGGCTTACTTTTAGACACAGAGCCTCTCTGTGTATATATGTGTTCATTTGCAGTTTGTCATCTCTGTTTTGACCTTGCTTGGAACCTACAGAGCTTTGGCTACTAGAAATAAAGGTTTCCATGTGGTTAAAATAATAATAGTAATAAAAAAAAAGCAAATGAAACCATGAAATCTCATTGTTACCAAATATATATGATCACCTGACCTCAAATAGTGGTTTGTTTGTTTTTTTTGTTTGTTTCAAATCTTTGAGAAGGAGCAAATTAAAAAACTGACATAATTTTTAAAAGAGAGTTAAATCTGTTCATTGAATACTATGTAATGATTTTATTCATCCTTAATATACCCCAGAACTATGATGTATGGTACCAGTGTTGGGGAACAACTTGTAATAACTTCAAAATTCCTTACTATAGGCATCTTCTAGACTGTCAAATCATTCTGTTGTAGTATTGGGGAGGCAATCTTAGTTTTTTGTTGTTGCTTTTGCCCTGGGAGTGAATAACATTTAATGAGAAAAAATGAAAATTAATCTGACTGCCATTGTAAGAGAAGGAAATCTGGAGGTAGAGAATTCTAAAGAAATAAACTACTTGTACATTTTGGAAATGTCTTAAATCACCGAACACTGACAGTATGTTGTTGAATATTCTGAATTCTTGGTGGTCTTTCAGGCATTTCTTTTTTCTTTATTTGTACTGGGAAACAAGTAGTTTAGTGCTTATAAGGGAACTCAGTTCATGTTAAGTGGCTTTTGTTGTAGTATGCCCTGGAAGAGGATGGCTATTAGCATGTCCTGGATATGCCAGGCAATCTCAGTAAGTCACACTGAAATATACACACAATGCAGTTGAAAAAATAGTTCTCTTGAGAGTGTGAACAATGTGATAATTCAAATTCTATGTAGTAGAAATATGCACACTGTCACTGCAAATGGTACATTACCCATTCAGTGTACTACTTTCATTGTACAACCCCAGAATATATCCACGTCTAGAGCGCTGTCCATGGTCCTGAAAAAAGGTCGTCTCCTGCCTTGCAGAAGTTCAAATGGACGGGTGGAGTTGCTGTCTGTGGTGTTGAAGCCTTTAGAATTAGTTGATGGATGCAAATGAACCTAATTTAGCATATGTGCAAAACTGGTTCTTTTGGGACCAATTAATAGTAAAAAAAATATGATCGACCTTTTACTGTTTAATTTACTGTGTAAGAAGTTGCATCTGGAAGTTTCATCTTTCATTTTTCCAACAAAACATCCAATAAATAATTCCACGAAAGCTAAATACTTTAGAATGCCAGTTTTAAGTAGACAAATTATAACTGTAATGTCAAATGATATTACGTTAACAGAGTACATGAACAAGGAGTTATGGTACAGTTTGTTTTCTCAAGTTCTATTAAATGCCAAGTATACTGCAGAATTGCAGTATTTTGATTAGTCACAACAGAACATGCTATTTTCAGGTAGCAGGTATCAATTATATTGACAGATGGGAAAAATAATATTTATTGTTGCCCTGGAAGTCATTATTATCTCTGCTAGTATCAAAAAGAAAATAGAATGGAATAAATGAGACAGCAAATACAAGTCAGAACATGTTAGGCTATACATGTCTTACAAGAGATATTTTAAACATGGACTGAAGGAGTCGCTAGATACCCTTGGATTTAGCACAAGGTGTTCCTTTTAAAGTTATCAAATAGTCAAATTATTTTATTGTATTGCCTGCTACACTGCAGAACTAGCCATTTATGATACTTATTTTTGACATTGCAGTTATGCCTCCATCTTAAAAAATAAAATCTATGTCCACTTAATGCCTTTGCAAAATATAGGTTTATTTTCAAGCAAGCATTTTATAATATCTTAAAAAAAATAGATCAAAGGAATCATGATGGAATGAAAATATTGCTTTGTTGTTATTATTATTATTTTTTTGCAATGTAGAGGAAATAGTACTCATCCCACTATTGAAAAATTAGATATTCTTCAAGTAAGAAATGATTTTGTATATCTTTTTATAACGTTAAATGTATACCCTGTTAGTTGGTTATGAAAAATAGATTAATTTTAAGATATAGGTCCAGCAGTTTGCCATTTGTGCTTTTTGATCATTTAAAAATATTAATATGTAGTAATATATTTATTATTATCCATCTTAGTTTCATTTACTAATGTAAAATATTAGGATTGGATACTTTTTATCTATATGCCTGAAGGAGAGCATATTACCTATTTCAACAATAAAATGTAGTTTTATTTTAATAGAAAGATATTTCTGCACTGTTTTCTTGAATAAATTGCTAGTTGTGAAAGCCAAGACAGTCACTGCCTGGGGACTCTTAATATTTTGACCAGAACAACTAGAAAATAATAAGGCATTTTTAGATGAAACTGACAGTTTTGCTCAAGCTATGATCCCATATTCTACCTCTTAAAGAAAAACATATCTAAAACACCAGGGAGAAGAAATCTGGGCATAAATGATTGAAGCCTTTGGAACTTGCTGCACCAATTTAAACATCATTGTCTTTATATATGCACAGTTACTTTAGATGAGCTAAAAAATGGCTGGGATAATAGAATCCCTTTACTTTAATTCAACATTCCCCCCCCCCCCGCCCCCCCAAATATCATTTGAAGAAATCTGTTTTTATTACTGGATAGTTATCAGGGAATGTCCCAGTCAAGTTTTAAATGACTGGCTTCACCTCTCCAACTGCACTCCAATCTATATTCATTTCTGGAAAAAAATTTAAAAAGTATAACTAAGACCTTCTTTCAACCTAAACACAAGTTATATTTTTAGTAAATTTCTTCATTTTGGAGCACTTCCTTTATTTACAACTCCTAGGCAAAGTCACTTTGACTTAGCTTATCATTTAATAAAATTCATCACTTGATTGTAAGAAGTCCACTTGTGTACACCAGTCACTCTCTGGACAGAGTCGTATTGAAAATAAAAAAGTGCTTCCCCCCAAGTAAATCTGACTTCTTTTTTGCAACTCAAGGGGGGCGATCAAATCGGTTGCATAATAGATATTGGGAAGCTCACTGGCAGGGAGCCTTAAGAGGCAAGCCGCTATCGCAATTTTTCTCACTTAATCTTGGCTTCACGTCAGACGCTGTGCAGCAGTGCAGTAGAAGAGGGCCTGGCAAAACCTTTGCGAGCAAAGCGCCTTTTGTGCTGGGACTGTGGCTTGCTACCGACACCTCGGCCGTTTCCAAAGCTGGATTCCCTATTGATTTTCCTCCTCTTTTGCTTCCCCAGGCTCGCACGGCCGGACATTGTGGGTGTGCGTGCTGGATTTCTCCCGGATGCTTCCCGACTAACATGGATGTCCCACCATCCCTTGCAGTGGAAGGCTGCTCCTTGGCGCAGTGAGTGAAGAACATGCAGCGATTGCTAATGGGTTTGGGAAGCGGAGACTCCTTCCTCTCGCTGTGACCATGCCGTGATCGTGCCTGCGGCCACTACTCCACGCATCCTCATTCCTACCCCAGCTGGGAGCCTAACGCTAGATCCGGGAAGTTGGTGCCGCGCGTGTGGACGCAGAAACATCATGAAGATTATTTCCATGATTCTAAGTAATCCAGTCTTCAGGCGCACCATTCAACTCCTGCTCTGCTTAATGTGGATTGGATATTCTCAAGGAACTACACATGTATTAAGATTTGGTAAGATCCCCATCTCTCACCATCGCCTGGTATCTGGCTCCAAGGCTGCCGGATGTAAACAGGAGGATTTGCTCTGCCAGGCGGGTGGGCTCCATGCGTTCTGACCTGTTCACTGATCCTTCGCCTCCTGGGGTTTTAAAACACCGCCTTGTACCTTTCGTTTCATTTCCTTTTTCGTCTTTTCTTTTTCTTTCTTTTTAATTTAGCCACGGGAGGATGGTGTGAGTGGCAGTGGTCGCTGCATTCCCTCCCAGAGTCGCCTGCTGTAGAGCTGCTGGCGACGCTGGGAGAGGCAGCCTTGGCGCTCTCCTGGCTCCCCGGGAGCCTTCCAGCCCCGGGGGCTGCTAGGTCCACGCGGGCGTGCGCACAGGGGATACGCGCTTTTCCGCTTGCAGGACTGATGAGTGAATACTTGCTAACTCTTTGGCGAGTTGGCAGCCAGTGCGCTCCCGCCTGGGACCCGGACAAGTTCGCAGGTGAAAGGCGCTAGCCCTTTTGATGTCATCGCCAGATACACTTTTCTATCAATGTCACCGCTTTTCTGGTGCCTATATCAGGGACATGAAGCTCATAGCAGTATTGTTGTTGTAAGGAGGTTGAAGACTCTACTTAACAAGGGGAAGCTGATGCCTAGCTGAAGTGAGGTAGCCTTCTAAGAACGGGTTTTTGTTTTTAACTTGTGAGTTGTCTTCTCACAGCTTTCTCACCGCACGCCCTGGGCTAATAAATGATTTAACAGTGGTGTTTGGGGAGGAAGGTAGTTGTGTATGGGAGTCTCCATCTGCATCTTTATTTCACAGTGGCATAATCAAAGCCTAGGTGGTAATTGTATATTAGGGTAATCTGTTGCTTTCCTAAGGAATCAGGGTTTCCTTAGAGCTTGTAGGAAAGACTCTAATTGTGGGACTCCAGTGGAAACCCTGGTCTGAAGGTTTGCTTGGAGGAAATGAAGTGAGGGAAACACTCAGCCACTCTCAATGGCCATTGGAGTTTTAGTAGGAGCAGAACTAGTCAGGGAAAGTTCCCTTAAGTAGATGAGAGTGAGAGAGAAGACTGCCAAGCGGGTAAATGCTTCCACTGGGCGCCTCCTTTGACAGTTCAAGTGGATTTAGACCTACCAGGGCAGTAAACCGTATAATCCTGAGTATGTGTCTTTGAGATAAAAGCAGATACATTAAGTCACTCAGTCAAATTTAAATCGAAGAGTGATTGCCTGCATCTCCTATTATGTCAGCAGCTTCTTCTCTTTCCTTGTCCCCATGTGCTTTTTTTATAATGATAAAATTTGTCATCTCTCTCAGGCTTTGTGGAACCAGGGTAGGATGCTTTTCACATATTAAAAGAAGGGACCCCCACCTTCCCCTTCTTGCACACTCCTAATGGCAAAAAAATAAAAAATAAATAAATAAGACAATGGATTATAACTGGATTCCTACTGTAGTTTTTCTGCTTTCTTCATGCCTTTACATGGTACTTAAACATGTTGCTCTTAGCAACAAGCATCCACAGGAATGCCAATTTCTTTGGATCAGATCAAACAGATCCTTATATCACTGGAAATGTGTGTTCAGCTGTGCTGCTTCAATCATGGTAAGTGCTACAGTATGGTAGATTTGCCCAATATTTTGAGTAGTACCACCTACCTATTACCTATTTGAAATACTGCAGTATCTTCTGAAGTGTGTTTGTGAACGAGTATGTCTTAGTGTGTTTGCAGACTGGGTGGGGAAAAAAGGAAGCCTGGGAGCCAGAAAACTGCAACCAATACTCTAAAGATTTAATTATTGCTGCTCAGGTCTTGCAGCACAATATTTGCTGAATCATTAGATTGTTACATTCGCTGATCATTTCATATCTTCATATTAAAAATCTTGGCGACTGTAGCAGAGTATGTAGCAGCTTTCCAAAAGAGCTGACACACACATAAAAATACACTTTCCTAGACCAAGGTTTACCAGAATCTCCTTAAGAAATAAGGGAGTAGGTAAAGACCTCACCAGTGCCTTGAACCCTAACCCAACAGCTCAATTTCTAAATAACCTGGTATTTTATCCGTTAACTTCAAGCATCTTCCACGTGGAGGTCCATTTTCTCTGATTTCGGTCCTGAGTTGTGGGGAAGGGCAGTGTACATTGTAATCCTTGGGACATTTTGCCTGTTGGGGCTACTTTGATGCAGTGATGGGAGTTTCATTTTCTTCCAGGGTAAAGGATATGCTTGGTTGAGAGCTTATGGGCCACTTTTGGGAAATGTTTTTTTCCTACTTTGGCTGAAAAGGCAAACCAGAGCTCTACCCTGGCCTCGCTCCTTTGAAGGGAAGGGGTTGGAGTTTCTGGTGTCGCCCTTACGCCCCCACCCCCACCCCCACGCTACCGGCAGCCCGCCGGGCGGGGTGCAAGCGATACTCTCTGCCTCTGCTGAGGAAGCAGCATCCAGCTCCTTCCACTTCCCCCACCCACCAAGGCTCGGCTAGTGGCGGCCAGGCGCCGGGCGCCTCCACAGCAGTGCTATGGCAACCGTGTAGCCCAGCGGGCGCTTGCCCCAGCCTCATTTCTTGTGGTGGTAGAAACAGCATTTTTACCCCGCTCCTACTCCCTAAGTCTCCTGTCACTGCTTCTGGATCAGGGAGCAGTCCAGCTCAGTTTATGACCCTTGGCTAATCTACCTCGCCACCCCCTCAAGTCTACTGGGTGGGTGCACACCTCTAACACACACACGCACAAGCACATGCACAAGCACACCAACGCACTCACTCAAAACAAGTCCCACACTTTGCCAGATTCTCCGATGCCCAGGAAACTTTCTGCAGTCATGCCCAGGAACGCTGTGCTAGGGGGCTACCACTTGCCTGTCCCACCTGATCTGGCTGCACACCTGGGCCTACTCTCTGCTGCTTAGCAAACATCTCCCAGAGAAAGTCTCCTGAAGGCCAACCCCTGGGCCCTTCCCTGAAGCTTTATGGTAGCCTGGGGCAGAGCAGGAAAGGACCTGAGTGTTAGCCTGGGATAAGTTCCTCTCTTTGCAAAGGGCGGGCGGGCACCTGGCCTGGGGTCGTGGCCCTTTCTCCGTTTTCATCTAGTTCGGCTTCTCTAGGGCTACTACCCAGCGGGCACGGATGAGGTAACCCTGGGACAGTCAGTTTCCCAGCTGCAGGTCAGGTCCGAAGCTCTCGGTCTGCTTTTGCAGGCAAGGAACCTGGACTTCCCAGCCAGGCCTCTCGCGAGCGTTCTGGCTTTGGGGGTTGGAGGTGGGCGCTATGTGAACGAGGCACCTTTGTTTCTCCGCATCTGCTCATGCCCTGCAGCCGCTACAGAAGGCGCAGGCGGGATCCTTCCGTACGTGGGAGCATGGCCCCCTATTCCACGGTCTCACAGCTGAACGGGGGCTCTGCAGTACAATACTTGGATATTTCTTTTGTTACTTTAGCTGCCCTTCTCTTCCGGTTCTGCTCGACCTCTGCTCCAGGGAAAGTGTGGGGAGGAGTAGAAGCCGGCTCTGGACGGGGCTCGAGGCAGGGCTAGCAGTTCTGCTGGGAGTTTGGAGGCTTCTGCTTCTTTAAGGAATCACTCCTCAAGCCACCACTTGTTTCCAGTCTTCCAGGTAGGGGTTTTCAAGATCCTGGTCAGAATTGGCATGTAGAACTCCAGGAGCATAGATAGCAACACGAAACTTTCTCGCCAATCCTGAGCAGCTTGTCCAAGACAGTCCTTTCCGAGATGCTGAGCATGTGGTGGCCACTTCTTCCCTTCAGATGTTTCGACCTACCTATTTTAAGCATGATAGTAAAGGCCTTTATTAAAACGTTTCCCAGGCAAGCCCCCCTCCCCTTCTGCACTGGATCTTCTTGGCACTGAGAGCGGGGGCCACAGATGGCACAGCTCGAAGCCACCTTACTGTGCACGAGCCCAAGGTGAAGGCAACCAGCCCAGGGACAGCCCAGATAATAAAACCCACGGCTTGAGAGGGAATGGAAAGGGTTCCTGTGAATATCCCACTATTTGCTGGACGTCCCATGTGCTCCCAGGAATAATAATTAATAGTGGATGTACTGCAACGTCCAGGTGTGTGAGTAAAATGACTGAGCTTAGAAGCTGCCACTCATAAGTTCTTTGAAAAAGATTTTTCTTCCCTTGGGAAGTGAGGTGGGCAGGAGTGAGGAGTGGCTTTGCTCTGGAATCAGGAAAACTGTCTCTAGGGAGGCAGAGATGGGGAGTAATAGTGGCTACTGTTGGAAACAGATAAAAGCTGAACATGTGCTCAGCTGAGCTCTGGAAAACAGGGGAGGGAAGTCTTTCCAAGAATCACCACCACAATGGCCACAATAAAAAAAAAAAAATCTGTTTTTCACATAAGTTCTCACTTATTCTTAAAGCTTCAAAGAATAACTCTGATGTGATCCATCAACAGAGGCACACTCATTTCAGAAAACGACTTTGAAAAATGATTTTTTCATCTTCTAGAAATAGCTACCTTTCTCCACCCAGGCACAGGAAAGTCAGCACATTTTCTGGCTCTGGGAGGTTGTCTTTCATCAGTGAACATAGGTTTGTTTATATGTCAGTCGACGTTTCTTCCGACAGACGCCTTTTGCTTTTTTGTTTAATTCAAGTGATTATTGCAGTGTGTTCATTCCCTGAATTCTCAAATGACACTGTTCAACATTTACTCAGCACAGGAAAGTTAATATAAATTGCTCCCACACAAAGACGGAACATATACCATGGACCAAATGTGGGATGTATCATGGATTATCAGAGCCTTTTCAAGTCTATTCACCATTATAGTGTTGTGTATGAAAATGATGACATAATCTTTGATTTCTTTGGATTATCAAAATTCCCGATTAAGAAAATGGTTTCCTCTTTTGTAGTAGAGATTCAAGTGACAGGAATTCACTTTCTTGTGTTCTTAGGATGTTACTGAATTGTTGTAGCTCCAATTATATTTATTCCCTGGTAATTGTTGATTTCCATTTTTACACACCAAGTCTAAAGCAGTTCACTGTCTTTTGACTATACTATACTTAAATCATTAACCTACTGCATGCATAATACCGGGGGTTTATGGGAAATCCTAGGTTTTCCTCAGTAGGATGGCCTGATGTATTGAAATGGAATTGTCGATTGTTTTGCATTTGGGTGGTGAAACTTATCTTCCTGGGCTTTCAATTCCTAGTCCAGTTATCAAAGTACTAGAAGTGCTTCAAATGAATCTTAAACCCTAAATCTTAGCATGAAAGGTAAGGTCAAAAGCTCCTGAAAGGGAAGGAAGTAGGTGCACATCATCATTATGGACTGGTATAGATTAAGCACCAAAGGGGAAGATTTCAATCTGATAACGTCATAAGGCTTCCTGTTTTTCTTTGCTGCTTCTGCTGACAATTTTGTAAGGTAATTAAATTGGCTGATTGAAGTCACAGTGGTCATGGGGCGATAAATACCATTTGGATTTAATGGAATTTAAAACAACAGAGCACTGAACACAACTCTTACCGAACAAGAATTTTAATGGCCCATTCCGGGTGCTGACTAAATAGAATGTCCTTAACAAGTTTAATAGAAAGGGCAAGGAAGATTAGCAGTGTGTAGTCTTTATGGTTAAAGATTGGAGAATTAAAATTATTCCTTTAAAAGACTCATTAATACATTATCAAGATTTAATGTAGGTTAAATAAGCTTTTTTAGACCTTCATCATATACTGTGGACCCAGGTTTAGGACCAAGTTTCAATAAGAAAATAATGTTAAGAGCTGACTTATAGTCTCTCTTATTTCATAAACAAAAGACATCTAAAATTCTTTGAGAGTATACAGGGTGTTGAGGATAAGTATTGAGGATGAATCCTTTCTTTTGTGTAACTGAAAATAACAAATTTGAGTGTTCTTTATTGTTTTATTATTGGTAAATTTTTTTTATAAACAAGCTGATCTGTAGTAAAGCAACTGCAGAGATAATAAATGAATGTTCGCTTTCTACAGTTTTGGTAGTCATAGGTATTTGGTTTGTTTCATGTTGTCTTTTTAATTCTGCCCTCGTTTTCTCCTACTGAAACTTTTACATTCAGGTTGTCATACTTTAGTGCATTCAGGTTCCTTCTGCCCCCAGAAAGAAGGGCAGTTTCTTGCTTTACATTAAGGATGTGATAGTGCCAAGGTAAAGTCTAGCCTCAATTTCTTATGAGATTGCTCCCTCTGACTGCTTGTTTTTTGTTTTTTTTTTTGCATTGTGGAATTGTTTACTCAAAGTTGTCTTGTTACTTTGACAATTCCAGAAAAAGCCAAAACCCAAGTTTTCATATACCCACCCCCATTTTAATTGTACATAGTTTAAAAAATTGTTTTAAAGAGTTGACCAAATAAAAAACACTGAGCTAGTTGGGATGTTGCCCCAAAGTCACCAGTTTTCAACCTCCATTCCCATCCCATCTTCCACAGGTTCACAAATGAGTACCGGTACATGTTTTTCTCACTCCTTATTGATCCCCAAATAAGTAAGACTTAGTTGTCTCTTGCCTCACACCTTTAAGGCCAAACATTTTATAATGTGGCTTTCAAAGTGACAAAATTAACTAATCTGATAATACTAATGTAGGTGGGAGGTTAAAATCTTTCTGCAGGATTAAAAAATTTTTCTTTTTCTTTTCGTATATAGGCTTTGAGACTCCTCTCCATTTATAGCAGTATTCAGTTATAACTTTTGCCTACAGGTTGATGTAAACCCATTATTTTCTGAACTAAAAACTAAACATTCTTTTCTGGATTTTAGTAGAGAATGCAGGGCTATTTGTGAACATCTGAAAAGGTCTGTGGAGGTTGTGGCTTTCATATACTTTCCCCACTGATAAATGTAATTCTTCCTCTCTTTCTTTTTGGTTAAAAATTTGCCTTCTTCTGTGACCTAAAGGCAAGCGTATTTTGGAAGGGAGAGCACCTTGTCCCTAGACTGTAAAGTTTGGCTGAGTTTACAGCGATCCCTCGTTTTTCGCGGTTAATGGGGACCAGAACCTTCCGCAAAAGCTGAAAAACCGCGAAGTAGGATTTGCCCCTAGGAATTTTCGTGTATGCGGGTACAAGAATGTTTTAAATATGTAAGCAGTTTTGCGGATGTTTGCTTCCTCTTTCTTGATGTACCGCACTGTAGATTCATTCACCCCGTAATGGCGTGCCACAGATGCATAACTTCTGCCCTCTTTGATCATATCTAAAAGTTTCACTTTTTCACTGATGGTCATCATCTTCTTCCTCTTGGGCGCCCCGGAGGAAGCTTTCGCAGGGGCACAGCGCTTAGG
>PVKE010026406.1:0-22331 GCA_004027555.1 Craseonycteris thonglongyai
CATATTTCCAAGTCAGTCTTTAACTGAGTTTGCAAGTCTTTTGAAATTGCGCGTATTCTTCTTGTGACTGTGTTATTTGACAACTGTAGGTCTTGTATCGCCGACATAATCTCACGCTTGTTAGAATATTCCTCAAACAAACAATCGGCAGCAGTCAGAAATGCTTCTTTGAACAATTCACCATCCTGGAAAGGTTTTTTCTTCTTTGCGAGCACGTGAGAAATTTTGAAAGAAGCAATGGTTGCCTTTTTCGATTTTTCCACATGTCTAGTGAAAACAGTCTGTTGAGTAGTTAAACTTCATTTTAGTTGATTTATTTTTTTCTTTCTTACTTCAGATTTAAGTGGATAATTCGTATCCAAAGTGGTATGACTTGTCTGAAAGTGACGTTCAACATTATGTTTTTTCGGCGCTGCAATACTACTGCCACACAACAGGCAAATGCGTTTACCTTTTAAATTAATGAAACAGTATGATTCCTCCCAGTCTGTGTTAAAATTATAGGTTTGTTTTCTCTTATTTGGTCCACTCATTTTAGGACTAAAAAAATAAAATTAAAAATAGTTATAGAACTATAATATCATATCAAATTGCCACCATAATAATAGACTACCTACCTCGCTTTTAGTTCATTTAAAATCGAATATATCAAAAACACTGTGATCCTAGCTAACCGTCACGACCCGCTCAGTCCAGCAACCGCAATCAAAATGGCAGCTTGGCGTCTCCCGGTGGGTGGAGGAGAGTTTAAAGAGCGCAGCGGCTAAACGAGACGCGACATGTACAAAGGCGACAGCTAGGGAAAAACTTACACATACGATATCGCAAACATACCAACGAATATAATAAACCTGTGTAGATACTCAAACAATATTTTAAAATTCTAACCAATGTATACAAATAAATTATAGTTTTACTTAGTGTTTATGAAACACTTCTGATGCAGTCAGATAATGGCGGGCACCATGGTGCCCGCGGGCACGGGGTTGGGAATCCCTGCCTTAGACTTTTCCTCTGGGACTTCCAGGTCCTAGGTCACCACATGCAGTCACAGGACTTTAAATGCCATCTCTTTCCTGGCCACCTCCAAGTTTCTACCTCCAGACCTGACATCTCTCCAGAGCTTTGAATCTGTATACACATGTCCACGTGGGAGACTAATAGGCAGCTCCACCTTGACGTGTCTAAAGCAGAGCTCTTAATTCACACCTGCACCTCCCCCTCCTCCAGTTTCCCGTTCAGTAACTGGCACCATCATTCATCCCAATGCTCAGGCTCACACCGGGAGTCACGCTGACACTTCTTGTCCCCCCACACCCACATGCACACCAGCAGCGTTTCCGGCAACTCCCTGCTGGTCCCAGCCACCGCCAGCCCTCAAGGTGCCTGCTGAAGCAGCCTCAGCACTGTCCTCCACTTTTCTTCCCTTGTCCCTGACCATCAATTCTAACAGTATCTAGAAGGATCTTTAAAAAGTAAGTTGGGGGGAAGCCGGGATGGCTCAGTGGGTTGAGCGCTCACTTTGCAGCACCGGGGACCCAGGATCGAATCCCGGCCCCGGCCCATGCGGACACATGTGCTGAACTGGGGAGTTCCCCCAGTTCAGTTCTCTCTCTGTCTCTGTATCTCTCTCTCTCTCTCTCTCTCTCTCTCTCTCTGTCAAAAACAATAAAAAAAAATAATAATAATAAAACATTATAAAAAAAAAAAAAGTAAGTTGGAACATGTCATGTTCTTGCTCAAAACCTTTCCTAGTCTCTCCCATGACACTCAGAATGAATCCAATACCTCTCGTCTGCCTATCATGCAGGCTCCTCGGGCTCAGCAGCTTTTTATCTTTTTATGCCTGGCGCACCACAAACGATTAATAAGCACCTGCAGAAATGGCTAAAACACTGATGATAGCTGTGCTAGGAATAAAAAATGGTGGATGGCCGTCACCACCCCTGCCCACAAAGGGAGACCGTGGCAGCAAATGACAATGTCGCCAGTTCTCTGAAAAGTCTACGAAATTCTTTCTGCTCACAGCCTGGCCTTCCCCACCCCATCCTGAGATCTTCATTGCCTGTTTGTGTTGTTTTCTTCATCTGCAACATCTTGCGAGATGTCTTTTGAGTGTGTTTGCCTCTTTGGGGACCCATGCTTGCAGGATATGAATAATTGAACACAACAAATTTGGATGATAAATTATAGATTACAGATGCTGAGTTATTTCGGAGCTGTTGTTCTGTGTGTTGTAAGCAAAGCACTGGAATATTAAAAAGGTGTGTATTAAAAATGTGTTTTAAATGACCGTATGTTGCTTCTTGGAAAGAAGAGGAAACCCAGAACAGCGCGGGCATCAGAGGACGGCTGTCTGCTGCAGCCTCTCCGCAGGCGTCTGGCTTGCTCTCTGCTGGCGTCCCGCTCTGGGTGTCGCACGGCAGAGGTCCCCGGAGCCTGTGTGGTGCTCTCTGGGCACTAGTGGCGTTTGGCTCGGGGACTCTGGAAGAGCCAGCGTGGCCAGCCCTGCCTGCTCGTACCTCCGGCATCACATGCATCCGGTGTCCTGGGTTGGGGCAGGGGGACCGAGGTGGGTTGGGAAGAGGAGTCTGCGGGCTTTGCAGTCATGGGGGCGGGGGTCCGGGGGCGTCAGGAGCTGGTCTGCCCCAGAACTAGGGGGCACAGAGGAGGCAGCCTGGCGGGCTCTGTGGTGGGACATCGGCTTTCCTCCTTACTGTAACTGACAAGAAGGGGGTCCCTGCCTGGTAGGGACACGGCAATGACAGCTGTGGGTGCTGTAGCGCCGGAGAGAGACTGGGCTGAGGGTGACAGGGAGGCCCTGACAGTAGTTCCCGTCACCGAAGCTATGCGGCTGCCTGGGCCTCTGGAGAAGCCGCAGCAGCAGGCACCACTGGAAGCTTCTGGTAATGGGTGCTGCTCATGGAGCAGGGGGAGGTCTGGGAGACTCACACTCGCAGCAGCAGACTCCTTTGCAATTCCAAAATTTACCAGTTTAGATTTCCCAAGGGAGGGTAGCGTTTGTTTTTTATTCACTGGGGACAAAGAGTAACTGTTTTCCCTTAGAAGGCACATAGCTTGGCAGAGCAGGCCCTCAGGGTAGGGAACAGATTTGCTTCAAGGAGCTTTCAATGATCACTGGGGCTGCAAATTCTGAGTGGAGGGCGTGGCTGGGCAAAAGTGCTACCTAAGCAAGACCCCATGGGCAGGCCTGTGTGACAACAAACTGGCTGGGTATTTGCTGTAGGTTACTTAAAGCCCCATCAAATATATGCTACAGTAATAAAAATGTCCCATTAATCTTGCTCCTGTTGGAGGCTGGTGTGGTTCTGAAATATGAGCTACCGGTAATTACTTTGCCCTCGGCCCTGGTGCTGGGCAGGCACCGTAGGAGGAAAGAGAAGTCCGATGTACAAGTGCCAGCAAGTTCCCACAACCAGCCTGCGATAAGCTGAGAGGAGCCCACGTGGGTGTCCCCAGACTGACACGGAGCAGGAGTGGCATCTGTGGCTGTCACCGAAGACACAGGAATGCAGTGACTGAATTCCGGGGAAAGTCCATCAACATTTTATGAGAGAGGAGGTCTGGGTCATTTTCTAAGATCTTGAGGTGGGAAATGTGAAAGGAAAACCCAAGAGAGGAGGACAGCATTGCAAACGGGAGCCAGCTCTCGTCCCTGGAAATGCTGGGCATGCCGGCCAGGAGCCAGGGGCTCCCTCTTTCCCCTGGCCCAGGAGGGCCCAGGCGCCTGCTGCACCTGGTCAGCATGGGGGGAGGGGGGTTGAGGAATGGCCTGGGCTCACACAGTGTAGCAGCAGCCTAACAGAGTAGGAAGGGTCCAGGATGAAGCTGAGCACCCCCAAGCAGATGCTGGAGCAGCCTCGGGGGCTGTCAGGGGATGGCCAGAGGGGTGGGACGCAGGGCAAGGGGCTCTGAATTGCAACCTAGAGAGTCTCAAAAAGTGTGGCCCTAGGGCTTTTTAATAAGGTCCCTCCAGAGAGGGAATCATTGACTCAAACCAGCAAAGGACAAATAACTGGGCAACCACACAGGTTCTGAGCAGCCCCTTTGTTCAACACTGGCAGGTCCAGTGCTTCCTGTCCCAGGTTTGGGGGCCCAATTCCAGACTATTTGGCCACAGGGTCTGTCAACTCCGGAAGGGTGTTTTGCAGTTGGAAGAGGGGCTGTGTATGGGATGCTCTTCCAGAGAGAATGGGTCGGCTCAGGGCCACTCGGAAGAGCAGGAGGACGTGTAAGAGGAAAGGGCAAGTGATGGCTGCCTGGCAAGTGTGGAAGAGAACACGCTCCCGCTCTGCCATTAGTCTGCCACGTAATTAAAAAGCCAGCTTTGACACTAAGTTGGGAAAGACGGTCAGTTTGGTGTGACCTTTGGCAAGTCATCTAGCCTTTCTGAACCAAGGTATTTTTTTTTAAGTTGTGGTAAAAATAACACATAACATAAAATTTGCCATCTCAACCACTTCTAAGTGTCCAGCTCTGTGGCATTAAGTACATTTACACGCTGTTCACCCATCACTGCCATTCATCTCCAGAACTTTCTCATCTTTCCAAACTGAAACTCTTTCCTATTAAACACTGTCTCCCCATTTCCCATTGCCCCCGGCAACCACCATTCTACTTTCTGTCTCTGAATTTCACTCCTCTAGATACTTCATATACAAGTAAGTAGAGTTGTATAGTATTTGTCTTTTTGTGTCTGGCTTATTTCACTCAGCATAATGTCCTCAAAGTTCATCCATGCTGTAGCAGGTGTTAGAATGTCCTTCTGTTTTAAAGCTGATACTTTCGTTTGTATTTGTCCCACCCATAGTATGGATGGACCACGTTTTGCTTATTCACTCTTCCATCGATAGACAGTTGGGTTGCATCCCCCTCTAGGCTGCTGTGAACCATGCCTGCTATAAACATGGATGCAAATACTGTGAGAGTCCCTGCCTTCAATTCTTTTGGATATATAGTACATGGAAGTGGAATTACCGGATCATATGGCAATTCTACTTTTAACTTTTTTGAGGAACCACCATACTGTTTTCCACAGTGATGGCACCATTTTACATTCCCACCAACATCCTTCACATAAAGGTTCTAATTTCTCCACATCTTAGCCAGCACTAATTTTCTGTTTTTGTGGTAGTAACCATTCTAATGTATGTGAAGTGATATCCCATCATGATTTTGATTTGCACTTCCTTAATAATTATTGGTTTGAACATCTTTTCATATGTTCATTGGCTTTTTGTACATTTTCTTTGGAGAAATGGCTATTCAAGTCCTTGACCCATTTTTTAATTAGATTATTAGTATTTTGTTGTTGTAGTTGTTGTTGAGTTGTAGGAGTTCCTATATGTTTTGGGTTTTAACTATTTAAAGATTATAATTTCTAAGTATTTTGTCCCATTTTGCAAATTGCCATATCACTTGGTTGATTGTATTCTTTGATGCATAGAAGCTTTTAATTTTGATGTATTCCAATTTGCTATTTTTACTTTTGTTTCTTATGTTTTTGGTGTCATATCCAAGAAGTCAATGCCAAATCTCCTGAGATATTTTTGAAGATAAAATGAGAAATGTGTGAAAGTCCTTGTAAATTATGAAGTAGTATAAAAATATTAGCAGTTATATAAGTACTTGAGTATCTGACATGCAGCCAAGCCCTCCCTGTAGGATGCTTTAAAAATTACCAAAAAATTGTTAGTCAAGATAATAGATTAAAAACACAGGTAATTTCTTTGCCTCTCTAAACCTTACCAAACAGACAATAGAAAGATGGGGGAAAAAATCTTATTGAGGTATAATTTAAATATAATAATGTGTACTCTTTTTACAAAGTTGGATAAGTATTCATAAGTTTGTAATTGTTGTAACCACTGTTACAATAAAAATATTGAACATTTCTATTCCCAGAAAGTTTCCTATGCCTCTTAACAGGCGATCACTAAGAACTCTGTTTGCGGGAAACCACTAATCTGCCTCTGTCCCTGTGGACTAGTTTCATCTTTTTGAGAATTTCATGTAAGGAATCATCCACTATGAGGTCTTGGGTCTGGCTGTTTCTGGTCAGCATGTGTTTGAGATTCATACAAGTTGCTCCTTCTCTTTTATCACTGAGCACTTGATCAGAGGACGAATAGACTACATTTTGTTCATTCATTCATCTGTTATTTGAGTCTTCGGCTCTTACGAATGAGACATTTATGGATGAGTACTTGTGCAGATATGTTTTCATTCTCTTAAGTAAGTATAAATGCTAGGTCATATTCTTGGAGTATGTTCAACTTTTAAAGAAATAGCAAAACAGTCTCCTAAAGTGATTATGCCGACATTGTATAGGAATTGCAGTTCTTCTACACCACCACTAACATGTGGTAAGGCCGATCTCTTAAATTTCAGCCATTTAAGTGGGTGTGTAATGATATCTCTTCAACTTGGTGAGACTGCTGGGCTCTGATCGGTTTCCCTCTATGCACTGTAGCCAGATCCAAAGGACTTTATCATGTATGATTCCTTACATGGGATTCTCAAGGCAAAACTTAGACAGCCTCCAGGCAGGAAGCTGGGGCAATCACAGGGCTTGCTGCGTGCACATGTCTTGGGGATCAAGTTCTGCACTGCCGTTGTCAATGTCTAAAAACAGATTCTTCATATATTTTGTTCAGTTTCCTAGTTATTTATTGATAGAGGATGATACATAGCAGTTATGTTTTTTTATGGTTTGTGCATTAATTTCTTATTGCTGCTGTAACAAATTGCCATAAACTTATTATCTGTAGTTCTATGGGTCCAAAGTCCAGTGTAAGTCTCACTGGGCTAAGATCAAGGTGTAGGCTGTGCTGTATTCCTTTCGGAGCTCTGGGAAGAAGCCATTCTCTTGCCTTGTCTAGCTTCTAGAGGCCACTTGTATTCCTAGTGGGCCCTTCCCCCATCCTCAAAGCCAGCGGTGGTGGATTAAAACCTCACACACGTCACTCTGACCTTCTCTTCTATCTTCCTTTTCTATTTTTTAGGATCCTTGTGATTACATTGGGCCCATCTAGATAATCCAGGATAATCTCCCAATATATATTTTTAAAGATTTATTGTAAAAAAAAAAAAAGATTTATTGTATTGTCTGCAAGGAGGTGGAGAGCAGTCTCCAGTGTTGTACATCATTAGTTGTGACATGGTTTCATTCCACACAGGTGGGTGTGGGGCTGTGTGGGGTGGGAACAGAACTGGGGGCCTCCTGCATGGGAGGCGAGAATCTTTGCTGCTGAGCCATCTTGGCAGTTACCAGTCATGCTGCAGTTCAGCCAGGGGTGGGAATCACAATTGTGAGGCAAGTGTTTAATCACTGAGCTATCCTGGCATGCCCCTCCTAATATATTTTAAGGTCAGCTGATTAGCAAACTAAATCCTATCTGCAACAGTAATTTCCCTTTGCCATATAACTTGCGAAGTCACAGGTTCTGGGAATTAGGATGGGGGCATCTTTAGGAGACCATTCTTTTGCCAGCCACAGAAAGAAAAGTCTTCAATTATAAAATAAGCATAATTCCCCAGAAGGAGAGGGAGTGACAATAAAATTTAGGAAGCCGGAAGGAATAAAAGGTTTAAAGTTCTAGACAAAGATAATTCTTAAACGAACAATGGGGGAAGCTGAGAAAGTAGCTGGCTGAGATTGCAGAATCCTCAAAAGGCTTGGCAATTGCAGGTCCTAGGAACCCCAGGTGGTGTGGCTCACACAGGATGCTGAAGCGAGGTATGGTGATTGAGCATGTATTTAAGAAACAGAGTTCTACAACCCTTTCCACCTCTGTTCAGTCAGATGACTGCTCTCTTCAACACTAGCACAAAGTGAGGGGTTTCGTTCCCAAATGAAGTTTCTTCCCTAATGAAATGACTCAGCTGGAGTAAAGCCTCATGGCCAAGCCTTAGAGCTTTCCGTCAGATGTCTAGCAGGGAACCAAGGAGGACCAGGCACCTGGGAAAAACCTGCATCACAAAAGACAAGTAAGCATCAAATAAGCAAATACATACAACACAATGTAAAGGAGACAGGCTTCAAGAAAAAAAACTTCCAAAACTGTCTTTAATATTTTGAGATATTAGGGAAGATACTCATTTTTAGCAAAAATGAGATGCCCTCCCTAAAATAACAAACAATCAAGAAATATAAATTAAAAACAACAAAAACAAATGGTAGCAGCAATTTAAAACTCAGTAGAAAGATTGGAAGATAGACTTGTGAAAATATCACAGAAGGTAAAGAAAAAGAGAGATGGAAAACACAAATTCTGTATTAAAAGGGCCCATCAAGTACCCATCACAATGAATGAAAGTACACACTCATCCATATTAATGTGAAATTTCAGAACACTGGAGACAAATACACTGGTACCTCAGCACTCATCATTAATTGGTTCTGGGAGGTGCAGCAGGTACCACAAATGAGGAGTACCTAAGAAATTTTTCCCATTAGAAATAAGGAGGCAATTGACACTGACAAGTGCTTGCTGACACGTTGAGTAACAAACAAATGGTGAGTACTGGGACAAAATTTTTGCATCAAAATGCACTGAGTACCAAATGTGACGAATGTCAAAGCAGTCGAGTACCAAGGTGTGACTGTAAGATTCCATGCACTTTCAGGTGGGGCGGGGAGACCATGGACACGTTCAGAAAACCAGGAATCAGAATGACTCAGACAGCTCAACAGCAATGCCAGAAGCTACAAGACAGTAAAACAATGCTTTCAAACTTTGGAGGAAAATCATTTCAACCTCAAATTCTATATTAGCCAATCAACCCACCGTGAAAATTAAATGAGATGTATTATACTCTGTTTGCTATATTATATGGAGAGAAGAGCAAGACATCTATGGATCAGAGAGCCTAACATTGGTCCTAAGCACTTTTGTTAGAAACTACCAACATTTTCATTGGTTTGGGCTTCAATCTTGCAGAAATTGACTATGTTCTAACTGCCTAGTCAGGTAGAATTACTATTCCAGTGGGGCTCTCCCTGTCTTGACCACAGAAAAGAGCAAGTAGGGCAGGAATCTATGGCCACATGGCAATCCAGAGGTGAGATGCCTTAGTAGTGGAGCCCCTTCAAATCACAGCACAGAGCTGCCCTGCTCTGTCTACACTGCATGACTCTGGACATAGAACTAGAAGGAATAGGGTAGAAGTTGTCCACCACCGTGGCTGCCTCCCACCTGAAACCCCTCCTACCCTGCCCACCCTGCAGACAAAGGTGCTCATCTTGCCCTCTGTCAAAGCCTCTCCTGCCAAAAAGGGCCACTCTGTCCCATGATTTGTTTTCATATTTGTCTCCATCCTGCCTCTCTCCACTCTAGAAGGTGGCATCCTTTGAGGGTAGGTATTGCATCTCATTCTTTGAATCCCCAACACCTAACACATACCCTGGTCATCAGGGCTGGTGATGAACAAACCTTTGTCTAAAAAATCCATCTATTGGTTGGACTTTCTCTGCCCATGCTTGTCAGGACACTGGTCAGCTTGGCAACCACACAGCTTCGTCCCCACACGCCTCAACCTACCCCTGCTGCCCAGGAATTGGTGTACAGGGCTGAGGCTGACAACAGACTGGGGAGCTTAGGGGCAATGTCAGGGCTCCTGACTTCTCCACCAGGCAGCAAGGTTGTCAGTGGTTCCAGAAATATCTACTGACTGGTCTGGCCCTGGGCAAGACTGTGAAGCGGTTTCAAAATGCTGCTGGCATCTCAGCCGCCTGGCCCGTTGCTCTCTGCCCACCGCAGCACCCTGCTCTCTCTTGCTGTGTTGCTTCCCCGCCCCACCCTCGGAAGGTTACCAATCTTCCCAGCCCCTCCTTGTCCGCGCGCGCGCGCGCGCACACACACATCTTTAGGGAGCTGCACAAGGCACGGTTTTGTTTGTGCAACTGGTTTGCTGTACAAGCATGACCCTTGGGATGATGTCCAAGCATATTAGTTTTTCTCTCACTGTCCCTTTAAACTTTTGTCCCCTACAGCTGGGTGGGGAGTCCAGCAGGCCCCATGACTGCTCCTTCCATGTAGAAATAGAAAGTCCCCATCGTTTTACATAGCAAAACTCATCGTTACTCATAAATTAGAATATCCTGCTGTTCATTCAAAGTCCAGATTTCTGCTCCCTCCATTACCTTCCCTCCGGTCTGGGTGGAGCCAGGAGGGCAAAGGGGGCAAAGTCCCTCCTTGGCCAGTGCTGCTGTGAGATGTGGCGGACCCTCTTGCTCCGGCGCCTTGCCCTGCAGAGCAAGTCCCCGGGTCCCAGGGGCTCCCTGCTCACTCATCTGGCTGTGGCCTCTCCCCGCACTCCCCCCAGCGCAGAGCTGGCCACCCACCCAGACTATCTGCAACAGGCGCCGCTCACCCTCTTAGACAGGACCGCGCTTCCCTATTTCTGTGCGGGCTCCACTTCCCGTCCCTGGCTTCCTGCTCCGTCCCAGGGGAGTCCAGGCACTGCCAGCTCCCCTCTCTTCTCTTCCTCTCCTTGCCAGGTTCCCTTCAGGACACTGGCCAAGGCCCCAAGTGGAGTGGATGCCACCCACATAGATGGCACATGGGAATGGTGTTCCCTGCTGTTGGCATGTGTGTTGGGCTCTGTCCGTGTGCATCTCCATTGTGTGTGTTGGGGGTGTGAGGGGGAATGTGGAGGACCGGGGGTTTGGGGGTGGGGGTGGGAGTAGGGGGGTGGGGGTGGGGCGGGGTGGTAAATAATCAGGCTTCCCAGGGTCTGTTGAAGCTGGCTCTCCCTAAGTATGGGGGGAATAAGGGTACATTCTCAGGGCCCTCCCTCTGAAATGGGAGGTGACATAGAAAGGCAGCAGCTCTCCAAAGAAATCACCTGACAAATCCTTCCCTTCCTCGTAATCCTCTCCTTCGTAAATCCTCTCCAATTTTGTAACTTTTTTTTATATCTTCCTGTGATTGTCATTTAACTGAGTCTTGACCTCTGATACCTATCATTTGAAAGTGTGTAATGCAGCTCCCCATTTAATACTTTATTATATGTATTTGCTTTCAGGAAAATCAAATTACCATACCATAACCTGACCTTTTCTCCTGTATATCATGTATGTGTCTACAGGTCCATAAATAGAGATACAATTCTATTTTTTGAAATTTCTTTTGCACAGATGCATATGTAAATCAATTTATGCATTAATAAATGACAGGGCTGGCACTGGGGTGGGTCAGAGGCATGCCCTGGTGAGTGGGTCTCCTCACATTTTTTGTCTTTTGGGCAGCCCGTTTCAGCAGACAGCGTATTCCCAGTTAAGGGCACAAACTCTAGAACCAGGTTGCCTAGGTGTGAATCCTGATCCCACCACGTAGCTCTGCAAACTAGAGCAATTTCACTTTTTATGCCTCAGTTTTAGCATTGGGTGAAATGGGTCAGTAACAGAACCTAACAGGATCTATACTGTTGGTTTGATATAAAAATGTATGTAGGGGGAAGCCGGGATGGCTCAGTGGGTTAAGCACTCACTTTGCAGCACTGGGGAACCAAGGATCGAATCCCAGCCCCGGCCCTGTGGACCCATATGCTGAACTGGGGAGTTCCTCCAGTTCAGTTCTCTCTCTGTCTCTGTATCTCTTTCTCTCTCTCTCTCTCTGTCTTTGTCAAAACCAATAAAATAAAATGTTTTTAAAAAAAAGAATGTATATAGAATATGATAGATGATATAATTATATTAATATATATTACATAATATACAGAGGATAGAATGTGTATAGACTACATATACACATACTTTATATATGTATGTATGTGTGTATAGAGAATATATCCACATATATGTGTTTATACATATATAGAGAATAAACACATGTATATACCTATATCTGTCTTTATCTACATCTGTGGAAAAGAGTCTGACTCCTAGTAAGAGCTCTGTAAGTGCTTGCTAATAGTAGTATTCTTGTTATAAGTGTTTGTCTCCCACCCCCTCCTCCCCCCACTTAAACTGCACGGCCTATGCTCCCCTCCCCAATCCTCAAGTGGTAACTCCTGTCAACAACATGAGAATATTCTTTTAAAAAAATGTCATGCTTGTTGACATACCAACTTTGGCATTATATTAAATTCTCATTAGAACTGAAAGACTATTTTGGGAGTCTTCTTTTTCTGTCTAACATATCTATGCCAGTTTAATATTGACTTAAGTACAGTAACTTTTAACTCTGTTTGGATAGTAGTTGGAAAAACAAGTCCTCATGTTTTTCTCCCAAATTTTTCTCGGTAACTCTCAGTTATTTATTCTTCCAAATGAACTTTAAGATAATTTTATTCAATATTAGTATAAAGAAAATTCTGTTAACATTTTAATTGAAATTACATTAACTTTATGTGACAATTTGGGGCAAATTAATTTTGATGATATTATCTTCTCATGTATAAAAAGACATCTTTTCCTTTATTTAGAACTCATTTTATATCTTTCAAATGCATTTTAAGGTGTTATTTATATAAATACCATGCTTTCACCATTATGTTTATTTGTATGCATTTTATACTGATAGTTTTTGTCACTATTATGAACAGACTTTTTATCATTTCTTTCTCTGTATGAAAAGTGTCATAGAGAAAAGCTATTAATTTTTGTCTATCTTATACTTAGTTCTTTCGTTAAATTCCTTTCCTAGATAAAAATATCATCAGTAAGAGAAAATTTTATTTTTTTCTTAATATTTATGCCAACTGCCAATGCCTTATTTATTTATTTATTTTTGCTTCGTCTCATTTACTGAGACCTCTGATACTGTCCAAGAAAAATGGCAGAACTGGCTTGCTGGTCTGGTTTCTGATGGTTATTGAAATGGTTTTAGCAATTTGCTATTTAGAATATTGGCTAATGAAACTGTAAACAGCCTGTAACATATTTAAATAGATTCTTATTCTTTTCTCAAAATTTATTTTATTTTGTTTTAGAGAAGGTAAGAGAAAGAGAGAGAAGGAGGGAGGATCCAGAGCTGTCTCCATAGTTGTACATCATTAGTTATGACTTGGTTTCATTCCACACAGGTGGATGTGAGGCTGCGCAGAGCAGGAACCAAACATGGGCCTCCTGCATGGGGGCTGAGAACCTTTGCCACCTGGCCATCCTGGCAGTTACCAGTTGTGCTACAGCTCAATATGGGTTTGCACAGGCCAGGGTTGTGCAAGCTATCCCAGCATCCCCTGATTTCTATTCTTACCTTGTTTAGTATTCTTTACTTATTTTTTATTTTATTTTATTTATTTAACTTTTAAACTGTTTTTGACAGAGAGCGAGAGAGACAGAGAGAAGATGGAGGGCCCAGAGCGGTCTCCATAGTTGCATGTCATAAGTTTTCGATATAGTTTCATTCCACAGGTGGGCGTGGGGCTGTGCAGGGCCGGAACAGGGCAGGGGCCTCCCGCATGGACAGCATGTCCCTGTTGGGGGCCTCCTACATGGGAAGTGTGCCAGGGGCGGGAGCCAAACTGGGAGCCTCCCATATGGGAAGCTTGCCCCAGAGAGAACCGAACTGGGAGCACACCCCAGTTCAGCATATGGGTCTGCATGGGACAGGGCCAGATATGATCCTTGGGCCCCAGAGCTGCAAGACAGCACTCAACCGGCTGAGCCATCCCGGCTTCCCCTTGTTTAGTACTCTTGAAAAATGGCTGCTGAACTTTCTTAAAGGCCTTTTCAACTTCACATTGATGTAACCACATGGATTTTCTCTTCTTAATCTGTTCTTGCTACCAATTTTATGTATAGATTTCCTGATATAAAGACCCCTCCCCTGCATTTCTAGAATAAAACTTACTTAGTCATAGTGTATTTCTTTTGATGCATTGTTGTATTATATTGACTAATCTTGTATCAGAATGAGATTAGACTATAGTTTTTCCTTCTGTACTATATCAGGTTTTTCTATTAATTGTATAAACTAAATTAGAGAATCTTTAGTCTTTTTCTGTAGCTCAGAATAATGTAGCTATTACTAGTTACATTATCTGTTATTTAAAGGTTGGCTAAAACCAAATCCTAAAACTATTTATTCTCAGTAACATGTTAGTGCTAGATCTTTGTTGACTTTTCCCATATCTACCATGGTAATTGGTCTATTCAAGTTTTCCATTTTTTCTTCTTTAACTTTGTTAATATATGTATAGTTTATTTAAAGCATCCATTTCCCCTAGAGGTTTAATTCTGTTGCCAAAGTATTATCTTATAATTCTTTATTTGGTTTTTCCCTTTTTTTCCACCTTTCCTCACTTCCCTCCTAAGCCAGGTTCATGAGATTTAGGCATTTGTTGGTCTTTACAAAGAAAAGATTTGGGAATTATGTGTCCTTTAAAATTATTTTTGTTTGTTTTCTATTTATTTTCTTCTTACTGTTTTGAATTATTTTTGCTATGCTTTCTCCCATTTTTATAGGTAAGCATAACATCCAGTTTTAGATTTTTTCTTTAAAAAAATAAGGCATTTGAAGTCATTATTAGATTTTGCTCTGCACATAGATTTGACAGAAAGTGTATTTATCTCTTTGTATTACTTTCTATACCATTTATAATTTCACTGTTGACTTTCTCTTTGATCCATAGGCATTTACTTAATTTTATAATGATTAAGATTTTTTAATTCTGTTTTATCCTTATTCTTTTCCTAGCCTTATTAACTTGTAACTAGATACAATGTCTTATAAAAATTCGACTTTTTCTTTTTTAATTTAAGGACTCTGATGTGGCTAAGTGGGAAGACACACCTTGGCAGACCTTGTTTACTTTTGTCTTCATCTTTCCAAAAGCGAGGTCTTCATTTTGATTCGGTTTTACTTGGTTAGTGGCTTCTTGGATGCACACCTGGGTTTGCCCATGGGCAGCTCTGGGTGTGTGGGCGATACATGCTTCGTATTCTTGCAAATTCTCAAGTCTATTTCTTGCACACTGAGCAGCAAATAATACCTGGGCTGTGAAGAGGATTTTGGGGTTGCAAGTTTTTCTCTTTTCAGTCTACAGGTGTTAAATGATCATATTCTAGTCTCTAGATAGAGAAAGAAACCCACAGACAATCCAAACTCTGTCTTCACTGTTTGCACTCTGGTCAGATTACTTCTCTAGCCTCCAGCCTCCCCTCTGGGTGTTTTGCTTCAGTCACTCCTTTTCCCAGACTCTCTCCGTTCCCCCAGAGTGCATTTCAAGGTAGAGGGCCAAGGGGAGAAAAAACTGTGCATGTCAGTGACTCCCTACCTCCAGACCTGTTCTTTAGAAATTAAACCTGCATTGACTTGAGCCACTGGGGTTTTCTGTCACGTACATCCAAAAATATTCTAAAATAATACAGTGAAAAATTTTCCTTTAACTTGGCCTCTGATTTTTGGAAAAAGCTGAGTTATCTGTACATCTGAGGTACCTAACATAACTGATCACACCAGATAATGCTAAGGTTTAAGAGTCATATAGAATATATAGATTATAAAAATTGGCTTTAAAGGAAGTCGTGAAAGGGACAGCCTGCAAGCATTCCAAATACCGTAACATCAGTAATGTTGAAATTCACATTAAGGTGTCTATTTTGAAAAGTAATAGTCAATTTTAAAAAAAAGATTCCTCTAATATCTTAAAAATTTTTTTTTTAATTTTATTATTTTGAGGGAAGGTCAGAGAGATAAGAGAGAGAGAGAGAGAGAGAGAGAGAGAGAGAGAAGGGAGGAGTCTCCATAGTTGTACCTCATTAGTTGTGACATGGTTTCATTCTATAGAGGTAGATGTGGGGCTGTGTGGGTGGGAGCCAAACTGGGGGCCTCCCTCATGGAAGGTGAGAACCTTCACCAATGGTTAGCCGTTGCCCTGCACGTCAATATACGGGGTTTGCATAGGCCAGGGTCAGGAATTGAACTCCGGACCTTGTGATTGCAAGGTAAGCACTCAGCTGCCCGGCTATTCTGGCATCCCCAAGTAAGAGTGAATTTGATGACACATTTTGACATATATTTTTAATAGGTCAGTGGCATTTTTTGGTCATATTTCATTTCTCTTTTTGTGCTCCAACATGACCCTGAATTCTTCTGTATGCACTGAGTAAATGCTTGCTGACTGGCTTGCCTTTGTCTTGCAGGGAACTCTTTCTGCCTCTGCACATCCTAAGCACCCATGTGCTCTGGATTATAAACTTTAAAGAGACAAGGGTTGTTTCCTTCTACAGCACCTACTTCTGTTGTGCATCATGAGAGATTGGATTAGTGATTTTTGTAAAGATGATGATGATGACAATGTTGATGAGCTGTCCCAGGGCAAGGCATTTGGTTAAATGACCCCAGTTTCCTCTAATTCAAAGGGCTTCCTGGTAGGTATGCACAAGAGGAGGTCTAGCTACCATAATCTCCGCAGTCCGTCTTCTATGAGCTGCAGCAAGGATGCATGCAAAGGAAGGAGTGGACGTCTGATGGGCTGCTGCCCCAACAAGAATGTATCACTGTCCCAATCTGGTCAGAGTGCTGGGCACTCACACCGAGACCCAGAGTGTCCACAACCTCCAGACTACAGGGTGGTCTCGGGTGAGAAATGCAGTGGCGCTGGCTGTGTGCACACCTGAGGCGCTGTGCGGCCATTGCTGGAGCGTGCCGAGGGCTGCCACACTCACCAGCCCTTGGACTTGAACTGCATGGTCTTCCAGAGGATACATCCCCCTTTTCAGGAGTTTCTTCTTTTGCAGTCACTGACCTTCATGGAGTTGGCCCCATGTGCTGGTCCTCTGGGGTGGCAATAGTGTCCCTGAACCCCAGGAAGTAAGATGCCACATGTGGAAATGTAAAAAAATGCTACACGTTCTTGGATGAAGGGAAGCCCCCTGCGGGCTGAAGGGTGAGGGCTGGGCAAGACTGCAAGAACCAGTGGGTCTCTAGCTGAATATTTGTCTTGCAGGAGATGGATGTTGGGAGCTAAAGGAAGAGGAGTTTGGAGAGATGGTGAAAGTCTGATTGTGCTGAGCCTTTGGGTCCAGGTTAAGTTTGGACTTTTTTCAAAGGTTCTAGGAAGCCACCAGAGGCTTTTCATGTTGAGCCATGTTCCTTAACTTTGATGTTCCCGACCTGTTAGGCGACAGCTGTTTATGGTGGGAGGGGTGGAGGAGGCTTAGCAGCATACCGGTTGTAGTGCCTCCCACCCCACTTGCGACAGCTACGAATGTCTCCAGAGAGGGCCCTGTGTTCCCCGGGGGGGTGGGGGTGGGGTAGAATCACCTCGATTGAGAACTGCTGGTGTAGGGGACAGTCTGTGAAGAGGGACATTTTAGGAAGATGACTCTGGCAGCATCCTGTTAGGAAGTTGGAAGAGAAAACCATGGAAGGAGGTGACTGGTTAGGTGCTATCATAGCTGGTATCCTGGAGAGAAAGGCAGGAAGGGCAGTGGGAGCTGATAGAGCAAAGGTAGCCTGACTCAGAGAGGTTGGCTTGGATAACAAGAGTCAAAGGTGGACATCATTCGGTGTCTAGGAAAGTCATACACCATGGTCAGAAATGTGCTCCATGATACATGCGGTGTTTTGGGGTAAGGTTGGCCAACAGTTTGGGTTTTAACATCCTCTTAGGAAAAGAGGGGTTGGGAACTCCATCATGCTCTCTAGTTTATAAATGGAAAAACGGAGTCAAAGAAAGATGTGGCGACCTGTCCAAAATGAAAACATTAATTTGCAATGGAATTTATGAAAAATTAAGGACCTCATCACAGCTTGAAGTGGATTACCAAGTGCTCTGCACCTCCCATGAGTCCCCCATTCCTCTTGATCCACCGGCTGCTCTGGGTGTCTGTGCTAGTGGGCATGTCCTCGTCCCCTGCCCCCTCCCCCAAGCATTTGGTTCCAGACAGCCCAGCAAACAATCAGCTATGGTGTCTAATGGCACTTTATTAAAGGTGGAGGCTAACATTGGGTTAATAACAGCCTAAGGACAGAAAGCTGCAGAAAGCAAGCCTCTCCAGGTCCAGTAGCGATGCTTCTGATGTCCCCCCACCTCGCTTTGTCTCAGGGAGACTGTGTTTTGTCTTGGGGAGTCTTCATCTGGCCATCGATCTCTGTGTTTCTGGCTGGCAGTTGTGCTCCTGGGATCCGCCGTCCCAGCCCCTTCCACACCCTCCCTCCCGATGCCCCTCCTAGATGCTGTAATCTCTTCCCATTGCCAAGTACCCTCCCGAGAGAACAGTGACCTCCTGGTGGAATGTGTGAGCAGTTCCGGACCCTCTCAGCACCCCCCTTCCCCCTTACCTACCTGTGCAGAAGTAACAAACCCACTGCATATATATATTCCAGATATGAGATTTAGTGCCATCCTGAGAGTACTGAAGCTGAGTACTATGTGCAAACTACACTTCCCCATTCTTTGTTTTTCTTCATCTTCTTATTAAACTCAGGGCACTTGACAAGGGCATTCAGGACATCCCAGGTGCACAGTGATGTTGGTTAATTAAATTGATGGGCCTAATTTCCTTCATTATTCAATTCTGGTGGTAGATCTAACATTTGTAACTTACTTATTGGAATATTAATAATTAAGAGATGGTGGCTGCATGAAATAGTGTGGAAGTTTTACATTCATATCTTCTGCCTTTGGATTTTATTGGACCTAGCCAATGTTAGTATAATATTTTAGTGGTTATGAAGATGCAGTTCATGTCCTCAAAGCCAGTAAACCTGTTTGATCCAATTCAAAGGCCCCAGGCAGAGTGGGGGGCGGGGAGAGGACAGTGGCAGACAAAGGGTTTGGATTCCCTGTCTCAATTACGGAACCAGGCCTGACTACCGTCATAGTGTGGGCTGGATGACATGAACCTGGGAGCAAAAAAACAGAGCAGAGGTGAAATGTAGAAACAAGAAAATAGAGTTAAATTTGAGTCAAAGCTAATGAAGTGTCTGAGCTGACAGCTCTAGGCATGAGATCAAATGGGACAGAAAACAACGGCACTTTCCCATTTTGAACAGGACATCTGGTCAGCCTACTGACACCTTGAATTTAGCCCAGTGAGACCAGGCTGACCCTATGTGCAATTAGAAATGGGACAGGACCGTTGTTTTCTGTTCCATTCAAAATGGTATGTCTGGTCAGCCTAAAAAACAGGCAAAGCAGAACACAGGGGCTAAAACAATAAAGAAAAACAAGGAAACAATTAGGCTCAACAAGCCAGTGAATTGCCTGTGGGAGGGAGGCTGCACCCCGGCTTCTGCGGTGGTGGTGCTGGTCTATTCCTCCACCTGGCTGCTGTTACCAGAGTGTATGTGACAATTGTCCATTCAATTGTCCACACATGTTTTGCATCCTTCTCTTTTCCCATGTTCTATTTGGTAACTTTCTTTAAAGTGGAACAAAGAAATCATGCCAGTGAAAATTCTGTAAGCTGTTCTTGTAAGAAAGGGTCCCACACATTGCTTTGCTTGCCAACTATAAGTGACAATTTTGGCAGGCTCCCCAAGGCAAAACCTGCAGGCTTCTTGGCCCATTTAGTCAATCAACAGACACACACGAGGAGTTTGTAGGTGCCGGGTAGCATGCTAGCCACTGGGGGTCAGGGATACTCCTTAGTTCCATGGCATCCTATGAAACAAAGACATTTAGGGGACACATGATGCTTTCCTTTCCCCATGGAATTTCTGGAAGCTCAGAACTGAAGTTTGTCCTTCATTTTGGTAGCTTTTCCTATCATAGAGTTTTGGATATAATTATGATTCTCTCCCCCCCTCCCCTACCCCTCACCCCCAATTCTTATCTAAGCTAAGATTTTACTCCTTTAGTTTTGCAGGATATGCCACATTTTACTGGAAGCCACTTCAATTCCTTTGGGGAGGTAATCAGAGAAAAGGAGGAAATGACAGGAGTCCTGGATCTGGTCGGGCTCACACCCGCGCCCCCCCCCCCCTACAGAGGCCCCAACAGCCCTTCTGGCCCCTATCCGTAAATCCCCACCCTCAGGCGGTGCCCCACATGCAAGACATTTTGGTGACACTCTTCCTTTCATACCTGTCATATTTTCCAACCCCTCAGAGTCAGGAACCGAACACGTGAACAGGGCTGTTTCCTCTGATCAGTCTCGGCCCAGCAGAGCCAGCAAAGACCCTACAAAGGTCATCTGTGAGGCCAGAGCCGAATGGGGCCTTTCCTGGCTTTCCATTACCCCAGCAGCCATGGGCTGGAGAGGGGCCTTCAACCAGAAACACACTTTAACTGATCATTTGAAACACCCTAATTAGCACACACTTCACTTTGCTAGAAGATATTGTGGGAGGAAGCATATGTCAGTAGAGCAGGAATTCCCAGAGACTGTGATGAGGGGGGAAAGTTATTTGAAATGTTGCCCCCAAATGCAGGTGCTGACTGGACGCCAGGCTCCCCAGGGGAGAGGGCACACGAGCCATGGAGGTCAGTCCTGGGCTCATTCAGCTTGGAAGGGCACCTTCCTCAGAGGGATTGTGCCAGGGCTCAGGCTTGCCATAAACCTAGGGTGGCATCTGTGGAACGTGGCCACGCCAGGGATCCTATTCCTTTTATTACTCTACTGGCTCCGGGGCATTTCCAAGACATTATCTGGAGAGAGAAAAATGCTCAGGGAGCTGTGGAAAAAAACTGCCTTCATTATGTTTAGAGCCATTTCAGAGTAAAATAAGTTTGGGCTCTTCTGGGAAAATGGGCTGAGTTGGAAGAAAATGCATTCAAAACAGTGTGAAGTCCTGAAAATGTGTGCAATTTCAATGAAAACATAGACCCTCTAGCATTCCAGATACAGACACATACACACAAGTGAACATGAAGGCACATAGACACATGTGCACACATGCTCAAACACACAGCCCTTTGCTTAAATGGGTATGAACACAGAGGTCAGAGGGAAAGAAAAAAAGGAGAGAATGGTATAGAGCAGGGATTCCCAACCCTGTGCCCGCGGGCGCCATGGCACCCGTGGCACGATTTGTGTGCGCCCCCCATTATTTGACTGCATCAGAAGTTTTTCATAAACACTAAGTAAAACTATCATTTATTTTTATACATTGGTTAGAATTTTAAAATATTGTTTGAGTATCTACACAGGTTTATTATATTCGTTGGTATGTTTGCGATATCGTATGTGTAAGTTTTCCCCTAGCTGTCGCCTTTGTACACGTCGCGTCTTGTGTAGCCGCTGCGCTCTTTAAACTCTCCTCCCCCCACCGGGAGACGCCAAGTTGCCGTTTTGATTGCGGTTGCTGGACTGATCGGGTCGTGACAGTTAGCTAGGATCACAGTGTTTTGATACATTCGATTTTAAATGAACTAAAAGCGAGGTAGGTGATCTATTATTATGGTGGCAATTTGATATGATATTGTAGTTCTATAACTATTTTTATTTTTATTTTTTGAGTCCTAAAATGAGTGGACCAAATAAGAGAAAACGAACCTATAATTTTAACACAGACTGGGAGGAATCCTATTGTTTCATTAATTTAAAAGGTAAACGCATTTGCCTGTTGTGTGGCAGTAGTACTGCAGCGCCGAAAAAACATAATGTTGAACGTCACTTTCAGACAAGTCATACCACTTTGGATACGAATTATCCACTTAAATCTGAAGTAAGAAAGAAAAAAATAAGTCAACTAAAATGAAGTTTAACTACTCAACAGACTGTTTTCACTAGACATGTGGAAAAATCTAAAAAGGCAACCATTGCTTCTTTCAAAATTTCTCACGTGCTCGCAAAGAAGAAAAAACCTTTCCAGGATGGTGAATTGTTCAAAGAAGCATTTCTGACTGCTGCCGATTGTTTGTTTGAGGAATATTCTAACAAGCGTGAGATTATGTCGGCGATACAAGACCTACAGTTGTCAAAGAACACAGTCACAAGAAGAATACGCGCAATTTCAAAAGACTTGCAAACTCAGTTAAAGACTGACTTGGAAATATGTGACTGCTTCTCTCTGCAATTTGACGAGTCAACAGATATATCAGACACCGCACAGTTGGCAGTTATGGTGAGAATGGTATTTAGTAACTTCACAGTCAAAGAGGAGCTGTTGCAAATATTACCCATGAAAGGACAGACGAGAGGTGAGGATATTTATAAAACTTTCAGAACATACGCCAGGTCGATAAACATGCCTTTGCATAAGTTGTCTGTGATAACTACCGATGGGGCACCAGCAATGGTTGGTCAAAACAAAGGATTTATTGCCCTTTGCAGGAAAGATGAATCATTTTCAAACTTTATGTCCTACCACTGTATCATCCATCAGGAAGCTTTGTGTTGTAAAATACTGCCCTTTGAACATGTTATGAAAATAGTCACAAAGATAATCAACTGTATTCGAGCAGCTCCA